>JADLZK010008443.1:0-61301 GCA_015847255.1 Hyparrhenia diplandra | reverse complement strand
ACGCATGTGCGCCCGCCCAGCTTATTTTCGTCCAGCTGGTTGCGTTGTGATTGGGGTTGTCCCCACATCTGCATGGTCCTTTTATCTTTGATTATTAGAGGGACTGCAACGGCTGTGCTCGTCGGCTCGGCTAAGCCGCTCGGCTCTGGCTTCTCTCTGAAAATGTCTTGTTGCGGCTTCTCTTGTCTCTCTCCCCTGCTGCCGATCCTATCTCATCTCTCTCCGTCTCTCTCGTCCTCTCATCTCTCTGCATCTCTCCCCGCCGCCGCTCCTCTCTCCCATCTCTCTCCCCCTCTCTCTCCGGCGGCCATTCCGACCCCGGCCTCCACCGCCTCTCCTCTGCTCCCCTCCCTCTCCTCCTCCTCTCTCTGTCTTGGCCTTGGCCATCCTTGATAAGTAAATTGTTTTCATGTGTCTAGGTCTCTAGATCAGGAAGCACCACATTCTTTAGCGGGCATTTCATGTCTTGGTCTCCAGATCAGGCATCTGTTCTTGACGAAGGTACATTTTCTGAGGACTTGCTCCTATTCTCATTCGATTTGACAGAATATCTTTCTATGCGTTTGGATTTACTTCGCATCCTGTACAGGTTCGATTTATGTGTACCTTCTATGATTGATCTGGTCCTCTGATATTTTGATTTAATCTAACCATTTAGGTTCTGTCCTCTATAAATAAGTTTTAATTCAGATTGTAAAGTTCGCACTCCACCTTTCTTTCTTTTTTTTTAAAAAAAACTCAATCCTGATGATATATTTTATTAAAATTGTGACTTATGGTTCAGTAGATCTTCAGGGTGGACAGAGTTAGTTCGTATTGCGGTCTTTTATCAGAATCACATAGAGTCTTTGTCTGAAAATTTTCCAGTTTGTGGATGAGATTTATATTAACATTAAAGACAAAAGTAGATGTGTGTGAATAAATTAACCCATTATTAATCAGTACTGAGTTCAAGCGTGATAGGATAAAGTAGATGGATGTGCCATGAATCACTATAGCTAGGCCTATCTTCATTTTGCGAAAAAGTACTAATAATCTTCAAGATATACTTAGTTAATTTCATTTGTCACAAATTATTGTATCTTGATCCTATCATTACATTGTTAATTTCAGCACCTGCAGTTTAGTTTTTAGGTTTCAGTAATTCAGTGCATCCTATCCCAGCCCATTTATATTGTTTTGAGAGCTGCCGTTGCTTGCACGACTGCTGCCTTCACCTTGGAAATTTGAATCCCCTTTACAGCCACCGTCTAATCTCCCCACTTCAGTATGCAATCTCAACCGAATCTGTTGTTGTCTGGTTAGCGATCGTCCTAGGTTTTGTAAGTGCCCATTAGACTTGGGGAAATTTGTAAGTGCCCACTTCACTTTGCACAACAATCAGCTGCAAGTTACATTATCAACTTGACTTGGGGAAATTTGTATAGGCTTATTATGCAATATGCGAACTGTATGATTTGAGTGCATTGCATAGCATGTTATGATAGTTCTCTCTACAAACAATAATTAGTTACAGAGGTATGCTTTAAACTTTAAGCTGTTACTTCCATCCCCTATTTAAGCATCGGCGGCAGCCTGCCGGTGGGAGTCATGCTCTGCCTCAAAGCCAGTCATGGTGTAGCTCAGCTCAACATGTCTTTTGTTGCTGCAACTGTAAGTTTGCAACTCTGCATGCTGAATCAGATTAATTTGAATTTCTTTAAATTGAGGCACTCTGAGATTACCCTGTATGATTTCTTTTATCCAATGTTAATTGAATAATTTTGCTTATATTTTCTGAATATCGGAATCAACACTTTTCAAATTTTCCAAGCTACACTTCACTATATCTAGAGATCAAGAGGCATACTGTGTAACGCTATGTTCTGCTTCGCCTAAATGGCCATTTAAGCACCATTCAAATGCTAAGAGCAAAATTGGCCAGCCAGCTGTGCCTATTTAATTGGCTTTAAATGGCTGCATCTGCTTAGCATTTAATGTTTACGTCAACACTGCCTGCTGTTTCTCTCAGTTTTGAAATCTGTCTTTTGCTTAGAATGTAAGGTTGTTTTTTTCTCTCTCATTGTTTCAGCCATATAACACTCAATCTCTTCACTGCTTCTATTTTGAGTATAGAAGTTCAGCAACTTTATGATGGGAAGCTTTTGAGAATAAGATGTGTTGACTCTAGTGCAGTCTATACCAAGAATTAAGCTTCAAAAGTGCCTTCTCTATCCAGTTTTATTCTTTTGAGTGTTTTGGTCTCTTTGGTATGTTGCAGTTACAAGTATATGCATATAATGGTAGTACTCACAGTTCTTTTTCTCTTTATTCTAGCGACACATGACCAAGACCTCTGAAAGTTTGCATTTATGAAGGTGCAAGGAACTTGGAACCTCCTGCTACCATGCAAAAAAATGAGATGACTGAGATAAGTACTGCTGATGTTATCTTGCCAACCTATGATGTCTTGAAAGAAGATCTATCACATGATTTTGACTCTCATGATGGTGATCGCCATTTCTAAGATTTGAAAAGAGGGATGTAATGTTACCTGCAGAACTCTGAAGAAACAGCGAAAATGGTAGTGTTTCTGTCTTATAGATTACATTTTCTACTATTTGAAGTTAAGACAGCTCTTCTCTGCCCCCCCCCCCCCCCCACCCCCCCGTCTTTTTTTCCCTTTTAATGGATCGTTAATGTTCTGAAAAAGTTATTTGACCCTGCTGTTGCATTGTTCACAGGTGTTGGATTGCTTGCTCGTGGAATCAGAAGAGGAAGGCAACCAAGGATATGTCTGTCTACCTTATCAGCGCCTCACACGAAATTGTCACCCCTGCTATCACCCAGGTGAGGTACAACTAGTCTACGCCACTGAAATTAACATTATATATGGGTATCATTTTTTCTGTCTCTATTTTGATTTCGAAATTAAAAGACCTAGTCTTCTGATCTAAAGTTAGATCATTAAATTTGTTCTAGATTTTTTTGTAACTAGTTTATTACAATCCACAGCCATGTAGTATTTTAATTTTAAAGAGAAGATGGCTGGTCTATCCTTTAGGTAATGCAATGGTAAATGTATTAATTTGTTAGTTTGCCCTTATCTAATTATTTAGTCTGTGGGCAAGTTTTGCCTTGACATTCTTTTTAGTTTTAGGGTTTTACATCATTGCTAAATAACAATGTAAGTTTTTTTTTTGGTCAGGACAATGAGGAGCAGGAGACACATTTTCATTTCATCGTTAACTGCATTACAAAGTCTCTAAAGAGACAAGTTTTTGGTAGATCTTATGATGAAGTCGCAATGTGTTTCTTTAACACTATAAACTCTTTTCTCAAATCAGTAAGCATACACCCCTGCTTCTAGCAATTTTCGTATTTGCAGTTTTGTTTTTCCTATTTGAGTTTCAGTTTTATCAGAAGCATCTATGGGTGTAAGAGTGCAAGAAACAAATAGCCTGTTGGCAACTCTTCTTTGCAAATATAATATTAATATAATGTGTTGTGAGACGAATTGAAACAAAGTGTTAGATTGCAATTAAATATTGACAGAAAACATCGACATGCAAAAATTGAGAGCTTCACTGCATGTTTCTCAGTGACCCCCAACATTGCGTATTGTTTGCTGTGTAGAGCGAACTAAGGCACTAAGCTTGATGAATAAGTATTGTTTGCTGTGTAGAGCACACTAAGGCACTAAGCTTGATGAATAAGGAGTGAACTTATTGAAGGCTAAATAATAGTATAACACTGTTTCAGTGCTGCTGCATCCAGTAAAAAAGAGAGAGGATCAGTGTCAGTAATGCCAGTTTATGTAATATAGATAGATGTAGATGAGTTGCCTTTTTTGACTTCTTTTCCTAAAGTGAAATAATAACCTAACTTATTCAGGAAAGGACATATCTTCTGAACTTTTTTCACTGATAGAGGTACCAGGTAATTGAGGAATTGAAGAGATTCAAGGTTAAGAAATCTTATCTTTTTGTGATATCTTCTGAGAACCTAATTGTTCCATAATACACCTTATATGTTTTGTGATAACTGATTTAATCTATTTTTTTGTGAAAATAGGAGTAACAGTCTGGGCAAATTCAAGAACTATCACAAACAAACTCTCCACTCCAGAATTGATTCAGCATTTGAGGCTGCTGTTGTGCGCATACATATATGATGCCTCTAGACCTGGGTAATCATTAGTCTTGTCTTCACATCTTCCTATTTTTGTTACATAAGTGTATGAATTAGGACGTTCTGGACTTTATCTATGCACCTTGCACATGAGTGTCTTATTTTTTGTGACTTTTTTTGCTACAATTTGAATACAGTGCTCTAAATGAAAATAATTGTTTGACACATAAATCATGTCAAAAATTATGGGTGCTGATCATCTTCCTGTCAACTAATTTAGTTACATCTATATAAATTAGCATAGTTGTCATATCAAAATTTCTGCATCAATAGACCTTACTCTTGAAAATTTATAGAAAGTCAGCACTATCATTTACAGTCAGTTTAGTTCGTGCCATACTGCAATGCTTATACATTATACATGGAAATGTCTGGTAGTGAGATTCTCTTCCATCCTATACCAGGATAAGTTATAAGTAAGTTAATTAGTAGACAACATCATTATATTTGCATAGTTACTTATACACAGAATTGTAAAGAGTATATCATGCTATCATCTATCTATGAAATGATTATTTTGTAGTAGAAAGTTGCTTACAGCATGTTGTCACATGCTCAGTCACTGCCATGATGATGAGAGTGGCTTTCATTCAAGTCCAACCATTAATTGACTTTTTTTAATAAGATTTTGAAGAGAAGATCATGAGTAGAGAGTTACCAATTTTGAGAATGTCATGTATGTTTTTTCCCTTCGACTTTGCAGTTCAAGGCAATCATTCCATCAGTACTGCCAACTATGCATCAATTGACGGCCTTAATGATCACAGGAGAAGAGAGTGAAGAATAGAACAGTGATGCTTCTAATTGGCACTTCTAGGAACTCTTATCTGCCAAAAGAAGAGAAAATGATAAACTTTTTTTGGCTTTAGCAATCTAACAGTTGTATTATTGGTAGTTTTTCAGAGTGTTGGATCTAGTAGCAAACGACAGTTGAGAACTGAGATGTCCATGGATTATGACAACCGTATTGATTGCCCATGCTTGAGATTATAGGTGCCTTTGTTGGTAAGTATACAATAGTATAATGTCTGTAAAGGAGAAGCTAACGTAATGTTGTCATTGATTTTTTATAAAAAACAATGTTGGCATTCATATGGCAGGGAGTGTTGTACGTATCTCGTTAGCTTTTAAGATTCAGTCATTAATGCCTTTTCTTTTCACTTGAGTTTGAGTACTTCACCGAGTTTTACTATAATGTTTTTAAGACATTGTTCACAGTTTCGATCTAAGATAAGTCTATTGAAATAAATATATTATTCACATTAACATACTTCATTGTCCAAACATTAACTATGGGGTATTGTGTGCAATGTCGACGAGCACATGATTGATGTGCCCTTCCAAATTCACTCGTATTGTTGGTGACCATTGAGCTTATCTGAATGGCTATAATTCTCTTGAGATTTGTACTTGACACAACGTTGCATGGTATTACATCTTTATTTATTACAGTGGTTAACTTCCACCTGCCTGAATTATGCACTCTTTTTCTGTCTAGCTAAGTTAGAATCACCAGCTCCACATACATATGACCAAAATACCAAAGGTGCTCTCTTAGTTTGTCATCAACCCTAGATCCCCAATCTCTATCATTTTTTTACTTTTTCTTCGTTGCCCTTTCATTACCCAAGACATGAGCCACCGTCGCCGCGCTCCACCTTGTCGTGCCGCCGATCCACAATGCTGGTCCACTTGCCACGCCACCACTCCACTGCGTTGCCGCCTGAATTATGTCTGACTCAGCTTGTTCCTCCTGTTTATTGCCTAGCAATTTTTTTTCTGCCTAGTTAAGTTAGAATCACCGGCTCCACATGCATATCATCAAAATGCCAAAGTCTTAGTTCGTCGATCATTGTCATTTCTCTATAGTCATTGTCATTTCTCTATGTTTTCTTTGTTGCCTTTTCTTCACCCAAGACATGATTCCACCGTCGTCGCGTTCCACCTCGCTGCACCGTCGATCCACATCGCCAGTCCACCTCGCCACGCGGCCACTCAGCTTCATTGCGTTGCCACATGAATTATGCCTGACCCAGTTTGTTTTTCCTGTCTGATGCCTAGCATTTATTTTTTCTACCTAGCTAAGTTAGAATCAACACCTCCACATGCATATGACAAAAATGTCAAAGGTGCTCTCTTAGTTCATCGTCAACCCTAGATCCTCAATCTCTATCATTTTTTTTTCACTTTTTCTTTGTTGCCCTTTCTTTGCCGAAGACATGATGCCACCGTCGCCACGCTCCACCTCGCCGCACCACCGATCCACAACACTGTTCCACGCCACCACTCCACTTCACTGCGTTGCCGCCTGAATTATGCATGACTCAGCTTGTTTCTCATGTTTGTTGCGTGGCATTTTTTCTGCCTAGCTAAGTTAGAATCACTAGCTCCTCATGCATATGATCAAAATACCAAAGGTGCTCTCTTAATTCGTTGTCAACCCTAGATCCTCAATACCTGTCATTTCTCCACTTTTTATTCATTGCGTTTTGTTGCCCCAAGGACATGATGTCGCCACCGCGCTCCAACTCGCCGCACTGCCGATCCATATCACTGGTCCACCTTGCCAGGCTGCCACTCCACTTCACTGCGCTACCACCTGAATTATGCCTGACTCAGTTTGTTTTTCCTGTTTGATGTCTGGCAATTCTTTTTCTGCGTAGCTAAGTCAGAAACACCAGCTCCACGTGGATACGACCAAAATGCCAAAGATGCTATCTTAATTCGTCGTGAACCCTAGATCCCCAAACTCTGTCATTTCTTCACTTTTTCTTCATTTCCTTTTCTTCTCCCAAGACATGATGCTACCGCCACCATTGTCCACCTCGTTGCCGATCCACCTCGCTGGTCCACCTCGCTGCACTGCCACTCCTCTTCATTGTATTGCCACCGGAATTTTACCTGACTCAGTTTGTTTTTCCTAACTAATGCGTGACATTTCTTTTTTCTGTCTGCTAAGTTAGAATCGCTAGGTCCACATGGATACGACCAAAATGCCAAAGGTGCTCTCTAAGTATGTCATCAAGTCAACCCTAGATTCCTAATCCTATCATTTCTTTACTTTTTCTTCATTGCATTTTCTTCTCCCAAGACATGATGCCACCGTTATTGCGCTCCAACTTGCCGCACTGCCGATCTAGATCGCTGGTCCACCTCGCCATGCTGCCACCTGAATTATGCCTGACTCGGTTTTTTCCTGTTTGATGCCTGACATTCCTTTTTGAGCGTAGCTAAGTTAGAAAAAACAGCTCCACATGGATACAACCAAAATGCCAAAGATGTTGTCTTAGTTCCTCATGAACCCTAGATCCCAATCTTTGTCATTTCTCCATTTTTTCTCCGTTGCCTTTTCTTCTCCCAAGACATGATGCCACCGCCGTTGTTGTCCACCTCATCATTGATCCACATCACTGGTCCACCTCGATGCACTGCCACTCCACTACACTGTATTGCTGCTTGAATTTTGTCTGACTCCACCTTGCCACGCCGCTGATTCACATCGCTGCTCCACCTCGCCACGCCACCACTCCACCTCACTGCGTTGTCGCTTGAATTATGTCTGACTCAGTTTGTTTTTCCTGTCGGAAGCTGTTATTTCTCCACTTTTCTTGGTTGGCTTTTCTTCTCCCAAGGCATGATGCCACCACCGCCGCGCTTCACCTCGTTGATTAATAAGTTGTCGATAGTTTAGGCCCTAGCTCAAGGAAACGTATATTACCGTACATTTCATATTGCACTCTAATATAGTTGGTATTTGATATCATGGTTTAGGCCCAACCGGTAACAATCCATGATTCGAGTGAAATTTCTTGAACTAGCAACCCAGGATTCTCAAAGTTAAAAAAGATAGCAGTGAGTTATTCCTTTTTATTAGGGTTTTGCAAACAAGAAGAATTAGAGCAAATACTAAACCAAACATTATTTATTAAATTGAGACCCCCATTCACTGCTTAGCTGGGCCAAAATAGGATAAATATTAAGTGGAAACAAAATAATCAATAAACTATATTCTGCGCAACATAATCCACTGTTTTGGAAAAACAACCATAATGATCAACTCAGTCCTCCATTCACACTTTAATATTTCGCATGTCCTTAAATAAGAGGATCAAACACTTTTGATGTACCACACTTAACATGATCAATCGCATTTCATGGATCAAACAAAATTATAAAAGAGTTTTTCATACATAAATCATACTGCAGAAGTAGTCTCAATAATTGTTTGGTTCATCTGCGTCATTTCAATATTTGCAGTACACTAAACATGACATCGCGGCAAAATCAGAAGTTCATGTAGAGCAGCATTACATGAATTTAACCTCTACATCCAAAATATAATTGACGTATATCTGCAATGAAATGAAAATGTGCATCGATACTAGATATGTCATGCAATAGTTGAGATGGGTCTCCAAGTCACACTAAGCAGTCATCCTCATTATGGCCCATCAGACCACACAGACTGCATCTTACCACACATTCTCCATCATTGTGTCCAGTAAGACCACATAGACTACACATATAATTACCTGTTTTTTCTTTCCTTTCCCAATAATGCCCTTGCTTGTATCTCTTGTGTTTCCTTCAAATGGACATATCCTCTTGTCATGGTCAGCAGTTCTGCACTTTGTGCTCCACCATGTGTGGTGCCTTCCTTGGCCGTCTTCTTTTTTTCCGGTGCAGTCTTTGTTATCATTCTTTTTCTTCCTTCCTTTAGTTGTGACACCATTTGCAATGTCCTTGGTCTTCCTGCTCTTCATCTTGATTTTGTCTAGCAATGAAAGTTTACTCTTTGTGATTGCTCTTCCCTGCACCACCGCAACTGGAGGTGCTTTGATCCTCATCACGTCATCATCACTCATACCTGCACTTGAGCCTGAAGCACCATACATATTAGCAGGCACAGATTCAACATCGGAAGAACTCACATTCTAAAACACGCGATACTTTTCAATTGGCCAATGCATTGTCAGCTTGACTTCCCCTCATCTCAATCAACTTGTCAACCACATCCTCAGCTAACTGGAAGTACTTCCTCACAATCTCATATGTCTCAAAATCTAGGTTGCCCTTAATACATACTCGTAGGGTTTTAACCTCCCTGTAGTATCCCTACATTTTTTGATATTTAATAAATACACGTAAACTATTTTATACCACATATAATCTATATACTAAAAAGACATGGCTATTGATATTTAGAACCAATACACATCCTGAACTTCTGGTATCAATTCAAGAACAGCAGTAGCATAACTTTCAAAATATTAGCATCTGGAGAATTAATCATCAATAGTACGCTACGATATCAATTTAGAGCATGATTTATCTGAAGTCCACTTAAAAAAACTACTCACTCCTATCAAAAGGAACCTTCAATTAACAACCCACCAAAATTCATGTAGCGATCAGTCATGAAAGAAGCACATCGATTTATACAAAATGGATTGAATCAATAGGTTCATAATAATAAAATGCCAATCCGGTCCCTAATTTTGAAATGGTGTGAAGAGATCTAAGTGAAGGCCCAAAACTAGCTAATAGTTTCTGATAAAAAAAGTTCATATTGCAGTCTTTTATGAGAATCACGTAGAGTCTTTGTCTGAAAATTTTCCAGTTTGTGGATGGGATTTATATTAACATGAAAGACAAAGTAAATGTGTGTGAACAACTTAACCCATTATTAATCAGTACTGAGTACTAGTGTGATAGGAGAAAGTAGATGGATGTGCCATGAATCACTATAGCTAGACCTATCTTCATTTTGTGAAAAAGTACTATTAATCTTCAAGATATACTAGTTAATTTCATTTGTCACAAATTTCTGTATCTTGATCCTACCATTACATATATTGTTAATTTGAGCACCTGCAGTTTAGTTTTTAGGTTTCACTAATTCAGTGCATCCTATCCCAGCCAAAATGTTTTGAGAGCTGTCGCCGCCTCTATAAACGGCTGCTTCCTTCATCTTGGAAATTGAAATCCCCTTTACATCCACTGCCTAATCTCCCCACTTCAGTATGCAGTCTCATCCTAATCTGTTGTCGTCTGGTTAGCGATCTTCCTAGGTTTTGTAAGTGCCAAGTAGACATGGGGAAATTTGTAAGTGCCCACTTCAGTTTGCACAACAATCAGCTGCAAGGTTTTGGTGAGTTGTTCCCCGTCCAGGAACACTCTCCTCCCAGGAATCATGATCTACTGACAAGCTCATAGCTTCAGATGACCTCCCAGTACCTGAGCTGAGCGTGATACTTACAAGTTTATCTCATTTGGTAAGGTGATTTCCAAGAAGTACAAGCTATCAATCACCAAAAGCCTGGATTAGGATTCAAACAGAATAGTCTGTACTATTGTTAAAAGGTGTGTAGAACAATTCAAGCACTACTATATTAATATCAAGTTTGGCGCCTTTGCAAGGGCAAAACAAGTAATCCTATTCCTAGTATTACTATCAATTCCAGCTTCTAAAAGTGCCCATACCATGTTGCAATGCTCCAAGTGTGTGTCCCATTAAACCTGTGTTGTTGCCCTTGTGGAAGGGCTGTTCTATCTCTTGAGAATAATGATACCGTGAGGAGTCCAAACAGAATAGTGCCATACAAACATTTCTTAATGCTTGTGTGTGAGTATATGCACAACTCTGTATTCTTGTATCATTAGTAAAGGTGTTTTTGAATATTAAAATATCCATGCTTAAGTGTTTTGAAATAATCATGTGAAGTAATTAAAATATCCATGCTTACGATGACGTCTTTTTATAATTGCATTACATCCAGAAGTATATATCTTCCAATTACAATTAATAAGGTTTTAGGTGAGAAATCAGACAACATTATTTCATATTTTTCAAACAATAACTAAATGATAAGAAGCTGGAATTGATAGTAATACTAGGAATAGGATTACTTGTTTTGCCCTTGCAAAGGCAGTCATATCAGCTAGACACTTTAGCAAAGATGCATTCTCAGATGTTAATTAACCTTGAAACCTGGACAGTTGTGCAGTAATTAGCATGAGTATGTTCATTTTAATTGGATATTAACTTGAGCACTCATCTATCACAATTTGAAACCTGTAATTCAAAACCATTCAAGCGTGCTTGCTTCCTCTTTTCTTGATCACCTAGCTGATTCCTGATTTGACAGCATTCTGATCACAACACTGAAATTTAACCGAGCAGTCCATCATAGACATGGTGTGTTAAGCTTCTGACGTTATATATCTCATGTTTTATGTAGCTTCAATTATGTACTCTTCTCTACAATGCAGTTCCTATTAAGTTAAGATTTGGTGTGTTAAGCTTCTGATGTTACATATCTCATGTTTTATGTAGCTTCAATTATGTACTCTTCTCTATACTGCAGGGCCTATTAAGTTAAGAGTTCAGTTATGTACTCTGAATAAAAATCTAAAATGTTTTTTTTAAAAAATATTTAAAACATGCGTATAGCTGAGTGAGAGCATGTTGGCAATCAGAGCTGAAATTACCTGTGGATTGCCCCGTGACCTCCTCCATGGATCCTGTCAAAGTCACACAATATTCCTGTGATATTAAATTGTGCCAAAAATCACGGATCGACCGCTGTCCCATGCGTCCATGTGATGTGCATTTGCTCCACAAAATCATCAATCACAATAGGTCAAGCACCTAAAAATAGACACTTGCAGAAACCAAGATATCAGAGCATTTGAAAGGAACAAATGAAATACAACTATGAGCTGCAGCACTCGTTGGATCCAGCCGTTGCTGTGCAGGTCCAGATCGAAGTCACAGAAGTCCAGATCCACATCCAGATCAAAGTCGCATGGAGCGGCAGGAGAGAGGGGAGGAGAGAGAGGCTACTCGGAGAGAGTGCAGGGCAGTGGCGTGGAGTGGTGGCAGCGACCTAGGAAGAAGAAGAAGGCGTCCTACGAAGGCGAAGGCGGCGGCGGCGGCGGCGGAGCGGGGACGGCCTACGAAGAAATAGAATGCGATCGAACAGGAGAGGGAGAGGGAGACGCGATGGGAAGGGATTCCAAGAGTGGAGTCAAAGCAAATGAGCCGTCTGATCAGCCAGCTGAGCCATCCTACCATCGACAGTGGAGCCAAGGAAATGAGCCAGTTTTGAGCATGCATGAGCCATGCATGTAACTGAAAAAGGTGTGCATGCATGTGGGGCCGCGGCCAATGTCATCCACTCGTTAAGCTGAGCGCGGGCACATATGTATTCGTTTGCATTTCAGGTTTGGCGGGGCTCCTCCGGATAAGCCGGAGCTGGAGCCAGGAAAAAGTCTTGCCAAACAAGCCCTAAAGTAACCATATGCGTAACTTAAGCAGCCTGCCTAAGTTGGTAACTTAAGCACATGTGTGGAACCTATCCTGTTAAAGTTGGAGTTTGATGCACATGTCTAGTTAAATCTTATAAGGAAGCCGATCGTTTCTGAAGTTCGTCCTGGCTCCTGCAAAGGACCATCCACCGCGGTGCCGCCGGCCGGAAAAGATGAATGCTGCCGTTTGCTCTGCTTTTTGTACAGTAGATGCAACTGAAGGCGTTCTGTTGCAGGCCGGTGTACCCTGGACCCTGGTTCCTGTGCTAGATCACTGTCAAAACCGCGAAATCTACAGGGGTCCGTCCAGACGTTCATCATACGCCGTCCACACGTTCATCATACGTTGCGTACACGATGAGGTAGAGCATCGGCAGTTGAGCTCCAGAAATTTTGACCTGTATAAAAAACTGCCACTTAAATTTGTGCTTCGAGAAATGATCTTCTAGAAAAGGAGACCATAGCAGCCTCCGGTTTGTTGACGTGTGTGTGTACGTGTGGTGTTGCTGCCGTCACGTTGACCCCGGTGGCCCAGTCAACGCCTCTGACCAGGCGCCACGGGCAGCAAAGCAACAACACAAACGAGTCGCCCTCGCCCGCCGGCGCCGCCGCCGCCGACATGTCGAGATGCGCGGCACGACGGTGGCGTGGCGAGCCAGCCATGATGCCATCACAGTAGGACCGTCAGGCGTCAGCGTCACAGCGAGCGTGGCGAGAGTTCAAATCCGCTCGCAACTTCTCCTCTCCTCCGTCCGGCCTTCGTTTGTTTCGTTTCTTAATATAAGGGTGGGAAACCCAAACCAAGCTGAATCCGCCGTGCACCGCGACTTCCCCGTCGGACGGTGCTTGTCTTGACTCTGCAGAGCATCGTCGATGGCATCCAGCTCCGGCGCGGCGGCGGCGGCCCCGGCCCCGAACATCGGCGCTACCACCGCCGCCGCGGCCGCGATCACCGTCGAACGGATGCCGCCGGCGGCTCGCCTGTCGGAGCTCGGCGTCAGGTCTTGGCCCAAGTGAGTGAGTCGACGACGACGATCGCTGTTCTGTTGTGTTCTATCTATCCTGTTTGATCGAGTTGCACCATTCATCAGCCGTTGGTTGGAACGCGTTGCAGGTGGGGTGGTCCACCGGGGAGGTACGCGCTGAGCTACGGAGCGCGGCAGACGTGCTACATCGTGAGAGGCAAGGCGAGCGCCACTGTGGAGGGCTCGCCGGAGGGAAGCTGCACCACCGCCCAGTTCGGCGCCGGCGACGTCATCGTCTTCGCCAGGGGAACGAGGTGCACCTGGCACATCGTCGCCGCCGTCGACATGCACTACGCCTTCGATCCGTCCTAACAGCAACCAACAAGGAATGCTGCACACTGACTCAAATGTGACGCCGAAGGGCACAACAACTGTTGTTGATCATGGACCGACAAAACCGAGCATTTCAATTTTCTCATCTAACTTCCAGTCCTGCACATCCAAAATACCTATTTGCCTTAAAATTCCAGGATACTATGGTACTACCCTCAAACATGTTTCCTGGCATCAGATCCGGCAATAAGGAATTCTGATATCCAAATCAAGCATTTGAACCTCACATTGTAAAATGGTAGATCAGAGGTTGGGCATGCATTTTGGCATCAGATCGTCAACCATAGATATTCGACCAACAGTTTGGTAATAGGAACTCAACATCCCCCCGACACCCTTCTGCTTCAGGGGGGGATACCTTGCTAATATCTTAAGCTCGAAGCCATAACATCTGAGCCCTAAGAGGCAAGTACGACCACTATGATAACAGACAACATGGAGGTGAAACTCTTCTAGTACATAGCCTACTTACTGTACAAGGGGCACCACCCCTGGGTTCCCTATGTAGTAGGAGACCTAGAAAGGATCATGTCAATGGCACCGGATTATTAATCATGGGTTCAGGATATGCTGAGGCAGCCAGGCAGGTCACTGGTCCCAATCGAACTCAAACATAATGTTTGTAGCCTCCAGCCTTGATATCTCAGGCTCATGAGCCTCTTCTTCTTCTACTATAGGTAATTCATCAGCAGGGGCACCCGCCACAAAGTCATTCAGGTGAGCTTCATTTGGAATAGGATTGCTCTGGCCAATCTGATGGCCCAAATTCTCTGATGTTTGCATAGGACCATCTGCCTGAACACTGCCCCCTGTTGTGTCATTGGATGAATCATGCACAAGAGAATATGTGAAGTTCCCCGGTTCTGCAATGGGTTCATGCTGAAAATCGAACCCATGGTTTGCAGTGGGATGCATGGTTTGAGAGTCAACCATTACATGCTGAGACTCAGGGATTGTTTGCATAGGGCCATCTGCCTGAACACTGCCCACTGTTGTGTCATTGGATGAATCATGCACAAGAGAATATGTGAAGTTCTCCTGTTCTGGAATGGGTTCATGCTGAAAATCGAACCCATGGTTTGCAGTGGGATGCATGGTTTGAGAGTCAACCGTTACATGCTGAGACTCAGGGATGTCCATATTGTAATTTTCTACCCCCAAATCAGATGCCACATTAGCAAGTATGTCTTGCCAGCTTGATGTGCCAACATCTATTATTGCTGGTTTTGGGAGGCATTGTGTTCTCTGAGTTGTAAGCGAGGTGGATCGTGCAAGTAGCGGCCCTGTGGCGTGCATTCCATTCATGGCAACCTGATAATATCCCGCAGGTTGACCTTGTTGCACCTGAGGTGCTATCGGTGCACTGAAAGATCTCTGAAAATGGTTATTTTGAGAAGTGCCGGTGAAAGCATTTGTTGTAGGTGCAACTTGAACAGGCTGAGATGCATGAGACAATGCCTGCTGCATAAGCAGATCATCTGGAGCAGAATGACACAATTGGCTAGCATTTCTTGTTGCAAAGACTGGAGCAACAGCCCCTGCTCTTTTAAATATTGCATGGGAATGAGTACTTTGAGCAACATGAGCATTGCCAGTACCTCTTCCAGCTCTTGGAGAACTGACTGTTGCCCCTACACTCAGTGAGACTCTCACTGATGGTTGTCTTTGTTGGTTTTGGTTCCCTTCATTAAGAAAAGGACTTTGGATGGAAAGAGAAGGGTGAATCCCATGTGATACGGAAGGCGATTGTGGGACTGAAACATGACACTGCATAGGTTGTTGTCTGGGTAGTTTCATTGTTGAGTAAATGCCATTCTGGTGTTTTTCTGGAAAAGATGCTGGCAACAATTTTTGCTTGAATACTTTCCTCATGACTATCCATTTTGAATCCTTATCTGTAGCATGGCAATGATCATCAGCTGATGTACTATTACCCCAATATTTGCAAGGAGCTGGAGCATCACATACAAAACAGTGGCACTGCATTTGAAAAACAAGAATACAACATGCCATTAAAGAAATTGTACAGGTTACATTCCTAGCATGTTTGACGTATGGTATTTCCCAAAAAATCAGGGCACGAAAATGTTTGTTACTAACCATGGTGCAATGCTTCACGTGAGTAGTAGTGTTGAAAGGCAAGTTTGAGCATAAATGGCGTGAATGAGGGAAGTCCCTGCATGCTACCTGAAAAACAATAGACAATTAAAAAAAAAAAAAGGAATGCTAGTGAAGTAAAACTGCAATTTTGGTGAAAAAACTAGCCATGAACAATTATGACAAGGTCGAGACAGAAACAGTTAAGCAGATCATTTCCACATTGGAGCAGTGCACGCTTAAGCACTTCCATACTAATACGGACCTCATGATACATTCCACAGCATTACCAACAACAAAACAATGATCCAACAACATAGCCTTTAGTCCCAAGATGAGTTGGGGCAAAAGATAACATATCTTCTTCCTACAATTCTAAAAGAACGATTCAAAAGGGTCCAAGACAAAAAGGATAAAGATAGGGTAGATAGAAAAGGAAACAAAGTCATGGTTCAGCCCGTTTGATAGCTAGCCTCCAAGCGCTCTGTCCAAAGCTAAATCCTTGAAGATATTCCACTCCTTAAGGTCTCTCTTAACCGCCTCGTCCCAAGTCGGCCTAGGTCGACCTCTACCTCTCTTTACATTATCTACCCGCTCTATAACTCCACTACGCACCGGCGCCGAGAGGCCTCCGTTGAACATGTCCAAACCATCTCAACCGATGTTGAATCAATTTCTCCTCGATAGGAGCCACCCCGACCCTATCCCCTCCATATCTTCATTCCCAACTCTATCCCTTCTAGTATGCCCTCCAAAAACCAACGCAACATACGCATTTCAGTCACGCTTAGCTCACCGGAAACTAATGATCCTAGCGGATGCGCATAGACACAAGATGAAAGCAAATCAAAGATAAACATATCTCCATCTCCACTACATATAATGCACCAAAAAAACTTTCCTAAAGCCACACAACAAAATGTCCACCACCGTCGGGGCCTAAATGCTGCTCGGATCAATCCCCTCATCATCATCATCATCATTCAACCAGTCCGGGCGGCAGCCGTAGCACCCTCGGCTCCATCCATCCCGTCGGTGAGGTGATCCCTGCCTCCCCACCTCACATCGCCACATTCCAATCCAGCTTCTTTCTTCTCTCCGTCTCACACTCTCTTCTGCTGATTTTACTGTTGCTCTCCTAATTAGGTACATGGATTGACTGATTAAAAGGTCATGCAACGGTTCTCTCCTCATTGAGGTCAGATCTGATTTTTACTGGGCCTGTTTCTTTTTGTTGCATGGATTAGGTTATAGCAGTCATACGATCAAATAATGGCGTCTCGCTTACCTATCTCAGATTTGAGGTACATTGGAAAAACTTAGCAGTTCTTATACAACACAATCAGCGTTTTGCAAGGGATGCTATGCAAAGCCGTCAATTATCTGATTAGATTTCTCAAGATTTGTCACCTGCACGGACCAGTAGATAGACGAATATATTAACCATTACATGCATTATATTTGTTCTCTATTTTATAGTCTTTTATCTTAATATGTACGCGAACCTTACTGTCACTGTCCTCATAATATATTATGTTTTCATCAGCTTGGGAATTCTAGAATCATGCTACTAAAATTGAGATCATCTTGAATCACCGTCATTTTTTTATAGAATTGCAGAAGCAAAGGTTGTTCACATTGCATTGATCCTGACCTTGCATCCATCATGGCGTCCGGCCTACTGATCCTTCCCAAATGGCTTGAGGTTTTTTCAACCAGTATAGTGCTATTGTGGAGAGTTGAAATTTAAGCTCCACAGTTTCCCAAGAGTCGTTTTCATATATATAGTAGTCGAGAAAATCCTATACGTTCATTGACAGAATAATTCTTTATGCCGCCGGTTTTGAGGGTTGAGGTTTCCAGACCATATAATGCCTGCAATGTGCCTGTATAATCAATATGGTGGCCCTCAAATTTATGTTTACATTGATCAACTGAGCATGCACTGATTGCATCCACAATTATCTAGACCTGAGGCCAGGTTTCAGTTGCAGATTGCCATAATACAGAGGCTGATGCAGGAGAAGGCAACAATGCATTTTAGTTCTAAATGATGTTGCCTTTGTATCCTGTTAGAGTTTTCCATGATCAGGCACAGCATGCAGAAACCCTCCTTCCAATGCTAATGGTGAGAATCCATTGCTCCTTCTCTCTTGAAAACATTGTTTATTCAATAGATCCCATCAGTTGTATGCTTAGTAGTCAAACATTAGAGCCTCATAGATTGTTTGCCTTCTGAAACTTGTCCACCTGTAGTCAAATAACATGATACCTCAAATTCTGTACAACTTTTTTTCTTTTCATGTACAAATTCCATCAGTGAAAGAGGTATGTGCCTATTTAGATTTTTGGGTATTGCTCCATTTGGTTTATGGATTCCATTATCCTATATTGACTTATATTATGCATGTATGCCATCAGTTCAAAGACATGTATTTCATCTGAATTTTTTTCCTCTGACTTCATAGGTTGTCAGGTCGCTGCAATATTTTGTTTGGGAAAGGATCATTGCTTCGTGTCCCATAAATTAATGACTTGTCAGTGATCATTCTCTATGATAAATAGAACCTTTCCATTATTTTCACATAGGAAAAGGATCATTGCTTCATGTCCCTCTGGTTTTTGCTGGTTTCAACAAAGTCACAAACCCAGAAGTTTTGCTACATATCTATATAGCTACCTCCTGAAAACCATACAAGGAAATTTTGATGATTTGAATGAATGCATGTATTTATGGTATTTGGCTGGTGCAAATCCCCAAATCTGATTTGGCTTCCCGCATTGAGCACAAATGTTACAACTGCCACTCAAGATGTCACCGCATAAGCCTGAGTTTCTTGGCCATATTTTTTTTTTTTGGCCACATTTATCTGAACTCAGTTTTTTTACTCTGGAACTGCTATGGACTGTTGAAAATGATGTTGGCTTTAATTAATTATATGTATGCCAACACGGAGGCCGGACACAAAAGGTGTTGTACCTTGCGCTGAAATGGGTCTGGTAAAATCCCAGTGTGGAAATTTATATGTTTCATGGTTTCAGACTTTTAAAAGGCTTGCATAATATCAGGTTTGTGTTTCACCAAATCAGTTTCACAACAGCTTTGTCAGTCAGGTACCTTCAAATCCATCACCCACAGTAGATCTCCTGCTCATCATTCAATTTCCATGTTGGCCTCATTAGCAGAAATGTTGATCCTAAATATGTGTTCTTGCTTGTGTGATGATGATTTGTTTCCTTGGTCGTTTAGCTTATGATTTTGTAAACTGCCTACCAAATTCATACCTGTCAATTTGATTTTTGAATTTTTTTTGTTAAAAAAATCAGCTCAATTCCTTGTTGCAGTGTTCCAGTATTCCAACAGCAGCAGACCCAACTTGTTCTTGCCTAACCGTTGCCGATGATCATGACCACCTCAGGCCTGTGTACATGACTCCTCCACAGTAACAATTAAGGATTATCTATTGTATATTATATTGTCAGTTTGTATATTATATTGTCAGTAATGAATTGAGCTAAAATAATTTTTAGATCACTGTACTGGCCTACGTTTTGATGCAACAAGTGCAGATACTGTAAGTTAAACTGCAGCTTTGCCAGAGACGTTCTCTACTAGAGAACAACTCTGACAGAAACAAGGTAATGCATCCAAATTATGCACATCAATTTCTTCCTACCATTTCCTTCAAATTTCTTCCTAGCTTAGATCCAATCTGCATGAATATTCAAGTTTTTATGAACATTCAAGTTGTTGGTGCTGAAAATGAAAATAACTGTTTTTGGTGCCTAAAACCTGTTGCCATGAACTGTTGTTATCTGTCTATGAAATAGCTCTTTTGGGTGTTGTTCCAGATCTCAAAATAGCTTATTTTTTGAACTTCTCAAAGTGGCATTCAATAGCAGTCTTAACTGATTTGCTTGTCACTTGTTATTGTGTAGGTCTACATAAAACTCTTTTATTTGATTTAAAACTGCTTCATTTGCCAAAGCCTTGTGATGTCAATTTTCAAACTAATCTTTGATCAACTTAATGTTGTAGGTGTTGGCAGCTTTCATATTGTGACCATGAAGATGATGTTATGCCAAATGAAGCAGCTAAAACTCATATTCCATGATGCCATGGGGTCCAAATTCCTGACTGGTCCTCTAGCTTGGGGACTTTCAACTATGAACCACTAGCTTCAGCTAGCATCTGTCAGGTTGGTTTATGGCACACTATTCAATTAAAATATTAAATTTGTTTTATGCTTCTTCTAAGACTGAAATTAAGTGAATCTATTTTACTGGCAGAAGATACTACTAAACTTGTCCTATATGATGTTACCTGCAAAGGCTGGAATGATCATGGTGAATTCAATGAAGTATGATCCAGTTTCCTTTCCCAATCGCTTCCTGAGTTCCTGCTAATTTCAGACTGAAACTCACTCCAACCGGAGTTTGATTCGATTGCAAGTGGTTACATTGAGGCTTGGGATGTATCCTATTTCTTTTATTCATTACTTTGGTTGGCGTTTAATGTCATGGCTCATATAAGACATGTCAGAAACTTGTCTTTTGTTGGCATCGAAATAAGGCAGTATGCAATGTTGATCCAAGTTCGTGTTAAAAAGTGTATCTTGCTATCATTAATTAAAACATAATTACTCTTTGTACCTTTTTTGTTTGAATAGTAAATGTATCTCATCCACAATTGATTACCAAAACATATACTATCATTCTTAGTGGTTTGATTACATTACAAAATTTCCCGTAACTACTAGACACAGAAATATACTAGTAACTACTACACACAGAAAACTATCTGCTAATGATTCAACTATCTACATGCTATCAAATACTGCATTAAAGACACTATTTATATTCGAGAAATAAATAAAAAGGCACTATTTTTATGGCATGTACAAAATGCATTGTTATTGCTATAGATCAGAATGGAAGAAATGAAATACCGGGCCTTTCTCCGCGACTATCTGCAATTCATCCGAACTGCCATCTCCCACGCTCCCCTCGTCAGCAACTGTAACTTCCTTATCAGGGTCACCATCTAGAACTACACAATCATCATCATCCTCATCCTCATGGCACCCACCATCAGCACTGGTCTTCTTCTGCTGCAGTTCAGGGTTGGCTGTCTTCGGCAACACTGGTGGAGCAGATATCTCACCCACAATCATGAGGTCATCGGTATCCTCCGAGGTCGCATAATCAGCCAAACCGCAAATGTCATCCATATACCGTGACAATTTAACGGAGTCGAGGGGTTCGAGGACTTTTAGTGAAGTGCCCATGAGCAAGTCCTCCTCATCGGAGCTGATGTCCACAACATCATCCCCCATCGGTGCCATCAAACCCCCCGAATCAGCAACCTTATGCTGCCGCACAGATTCCCCACAAACGAAAGACAACTCAACCAGCTCCCGAGGGACCAAGAAACACTCCCCCTGACACAAGCTAGCCGGAGAAAGGTGAGCTCCACATGTAGCGCTGGATCGAGGATGAGCAAGGGCCCCCAGAGACGCGACCAGGAGCACACCTATCCCATCATAACACAAGCTTTAGTTCATCCGGCAGCAGATTTGCCCGTCGATGCGAAATCCGGCGGCGATGGGGGT
The DNA here is from genome assembly GCA_015847255.1 of Hyparrhenia diplandra. Taxonomy (NCBI): domain Eukaryota; kingdom Viridiplantae; phylum Streptophyta; class Magnoliopsida; order Poales; family Poaceae; genus Hyparrhenia; species Hyparrhenia diplandra. The sequence goes on along the minus strand of JADLZK010008443.1, from coordinate 39,754 downwards.
GGGGAAAGTGCCTGCAACCAACAGATTCAGAGAAGAAACGACACAGGAGTCACAAACCTTGACGGAGGAAGCCGATTCAGAGAAGCAGATGCTAGGATTAGGATTAACAACAACAACAAACAGAAGCTCGCACAAGGGAGTAGGAGAAGCGTCCATACCTCAAGCAATCCTCTCTGTCCTCCTCGGTGCAGGACAAGAAGAGAGGGTGGGCGCGGGGAGAGAGAAAAAACACTTCTTTCTGGTGTCCTGGGGGAGTCAAGCAGAAATCTCCGAAGAAATCCTGCAGTTAATTCATCCCGCTGCCACTGTATATCCCGTTAACGATATTGCTAGGGGCCCTCTGATTTATTTCCGCAGCTTCAGCCGACGGCCGGAGGGGGGGAGATGGAGGGGCAGGGGAGAGAGGCGAGGTGTGCAGGGCACCACGGGTGGGTGCGGCAGGCGCCCAGCTGGTTACGGGTTTCGGAGGGAGTTGGGTCCGCTTTGGAGATTGACTTGGCTTGACTCGACCTCGGTTGTTCCCCAGTCCTTGGTAGGAAATGGAGTGGAACTTTCAAATGTTTGCACAAGTTAGCTTGATGGGGAAATGAAGAGTGTGAATTGTGTTTATGCATGTGAGTGGATATGGTTGTGGGTTTGAGAGAGTTGCAACCAAAGTTAACGAGGGCCTAGTCGGTGTGGTGTTTTTGTAATGATCAAGGGGAGATGACATTTAAAGAATTCGCGCCACAAATTTGAATTTGAGAGAGTTGCAACCGAAGCTAATGAGGGCTTAGCTGGTACGGGTTTTCTGCAACGGTCGAGGGGATTGGACAAACACCCGGTGGGACATCGACCCTCGCGGATCGAGATTTTAGTAAAAGCATTTGTGGCGACAAACTTTTCGCACCAGAAAAGTATCCACCGTCTTTATTAAGATATCCTTCTTAGTCCTAGATGCAAATATATAAGTGCCTAGTAACTTAACTTTTGTCGGTTTGTCTATCCTATCCACACTGACATATTTACTCATTATACTCTGTCAACAATCAATCCTAAAGAGTTACTTGATTTGCACATGGTAGTATCACAGTCACACCCATCATTGTTGCACTACATTGACCATGCAAATCAGTCATACACATGCACTGCAAGAGCAATAAGGTGTAAAGAGGTGAGTATACTTTGTCGTTACATGCATGTGGATTCCTGGTAGTTAGAATTAATTTCCATAATGCTTAGAGTGTATCGATGGCCCCCAAATAGGCAAGCCATATAGCCAATCATCTAACACAAGGCTAATATGAAAAGATTAGAGCAACTCAAGAGATTAACGGAATAGGGAGATGGCGCATGGGACTGAGCGGTGGCGCATGATAGAGAGGAGATCACAAGGACTTAGGAAATGAGGTTGGAGATCAATTACATATTTTTTTATTCTAATTACACAGTAAGCAACAACAATTGTTTTAAAGGTTCTCTTAAGCTAGCCAGGGCTCCCTCCTTCCAAACATTGTCATTGTTTTAGCCTTAGAGCAAGGGGCACCAAAGCCACACTATTTTCAATTAATCATCGAGCTGCTCTTAATTATCTGGCATCCATTTCACTTTCACGATTAATCTCATGCTCACTGCTCTTAATTATCTGGCATCCATTTCACATTGCTGAAAGCGCCATCCATTACCTATAGTAATGGCACCCATAAGCCATTTGGGTGGTGGAAACTAATTTCACCACTCAATGATCATGTGCTCACACTCTTCCCACGCTGCGATGGACCTTCCATCACTTGTCACCTATACCAAAATTTGGTTGCCACCTATACCAAAATTTGGTTGCCATAGATCCAAAATTTAGCAATAGTTCTTCAAAGTTTCACTTGCCGCCATCCACAAATAGGTCACCCGGGAGGATCATTACGGCCGGGCTATGGGCTTACTTGTTTGGTTTTCAATTCTTGCCCAACCCAAACTATGACCTGTCAATTTAGTCGTCATCAACTAGTGAATTGCCAAAGATTTGACACATCAATGTTTATGGCTAAAGTTTTGGCAAGACTCTTGAAAGTTATTATAAAATGCATAAAAGAAAAAATTACCGAGCCTTGATTTTGGTAGTCAACCAAATGCTTATCTATGTTTTTTACCCTAACTTTGGCATGTAGATTTTGGTAACAACCCTAAGTTTTTGTCTTGCCATCATTTTGGTTGAGCAAATATTGGTAGCCAACCAATGTGACCATATATTCCATTGAGCTATGTCCCTCACCTTTCTTTATCCTTAACTGATTCATGGTGGAGTGGATTATTTGAATTTAGAGCCAACCAAAGCTGACCAAATCTGTCACCGTAGATACAGATGTCATTTTAGAGTTAATGCTCTGGCTCATGCGAGTAGCTGCCTAACCAAATACACGACACCCTCTAATGTACAAACTGAGTTTTCTTTTCGTTAAAAAAACTCCCTGCGAAATCAAAGTTTTTAAATGCCGGGGTCATTCATTGACCATGAATATGATTACAATCTATTTCTAAAATACCTCAAAGCACAGGCTTGATGGTGGTTTAGCCACTCCACCAGGTTGTTACGGGGTTACTAACTTGGAAAAATGGTGGAAAAATTAACAAAGCTCCGACTCATTGATTGAGCACGAGCCTGAGGTCGCTCGTGCTCGGCTCGAGCTGGTGTGGCCGTGTGAACACGAGCTTGGGCAGTTGGGCTCGCTCGAGCTCGGCTCATTGGCAGCCCTCCACTCCCACTGGGGACCCTCCCACTGCTGTCATTTCGTCGAACATCTCGCCAGCACCGCCGGGCGCCGCCTCCCTGATCCGCCTCCCGTCGGCGGATCCCCAGGCGAGGATGGAGAGGTTCTTCTCCAGCCCTTCAAACGCCCCACGGTGGGACGCGGACGCCGGCATCACCCTGCTCTCGGGGCCCCCGTGTTGGTACGCGCGCCTCATTGCTCACCTCGCCCACCCTGCTCAAACTAGCCCGTCTGTCACGCGCTGTGCGCCGGGATCGAATCGAACTGGAGGAACCTTTAGTAGCCCTCGGTAATTCATGCGGTGCCCTTGTTTTGGTGCAAGGTCAGCGGGAAGACCTCGCTCCTCTTCCAGTTCGCGGTGAACCGCGCGGCGGAGAGTGGCCGCGGCGTCGTCTTCATCTGCAGCAAGGGGAGGCTGGAGAGCAACCCCCCTTTCCTGTCCCAGGTGAAGAGCCTTCGTTTGCTTGCTTGGCAGCATTGGTCATGTCATGTGGAAGAGGAGCAAAGCTGTAGGAGGTTGCACGTAGCTGGATGGATAGCTGTTCCTCGTTTCTGAATCCACGCCTACTTTGATTTCAGGGTGTCGATCCATCGATGAGCTTACTCCACAGGATACAAATCAAGTAAGAGGGATTCTGACTCGTGGATGTGTTTCTTGTTCTGCATATTGGTTTTTCCTTTGGCAGTCCCATGTCATGAGTTCAAATTCTGAATGGTGTAAGAATGCGCAGAGCTGTGTATTTCATGGATTGTGTTTTGCTTATCCACCTGCTCGTTTATTGTGTAAAGTTTAGCTAAAATGGTAGCCGTTTCATGCAGCGATGGCTAATTTATGCTTGAATTATGTGTTGTTGCTCCTAGATATATTGAAGACGGTGATGAAATCAGAAAGTACTTTGCTGCATTTCACCTTCTTGACGACTTCCCTGCTGCAGTCATTGTTGATGATTTTGCAGATTTCTTCTCCGAAAGGTGACATTTCCATTCTGTCTTGTGATGTTAGTGACACTTATCTGCATAAATGTTGGCTTCATGCCACATCATGCAAATCAGGTTCAGCATTTGTTGAATAAAATGCCCTAATGCTTTTTTTTGGTAGGAAAAATGCGACCTTTCTTCTTCTCAGTAAATTCAAATGATGTATTTGAGACAGCTGAAAATTGATATTTTGATATGTACTCTGTCTTGAATTGTTAATGATATATACTCGGCCATTTCTACATATTACTTGAGTTAAATATTGTCTCAGAGCTCGGCATTTCATTCCGGATACTGGCATCAGTTGTTTACTTAAGCATTTCTTTATAGCACTACCAACAGGCACTTTGGTTTGATTCCACTTGCCACTATACAAAAAAGTTATACACCAGCACTTTACTGTAAAATTAAATTATAGACTTGCAGTCGTCGTTGTTGTTGTTGTTGTTGTTGTTTGGGTATATGTAGGTTGCTCTGACCTTGCTGAAACTGTCATAGGAGCTGCCAACAAAGATATGGAACTACTAGGGCTCGAGATCTAGCAATGGTGCGCGTATTAGCTTTGTGCCACAATGCTATTGGGCATGCAAAGTAAGTGACACGGTAACTCTAAATCTTGAGATATCTCTGTACCAGAATGTTGTTTGAAGTAACCATCTAAATGTCCTTCATAGTGCAAAGCTTGGAACCCTTGGTTCTTGCAATCTATTACTGTCTGATGTACATCAAGGTGATACCCCAAGATCGTTGTTCATTTACCAGAGATGGATAAATTCCATATACACAATCCGAGGTAAATCCTTTAGAGATTATTCTTTATTCAGTTCTTATTTTTATTTCCAACTTCTTTTGTGTTCCCACTAGTCACCTAAAAAATTGTAATCCTTTTTTTTTTTTTTTTTTTGTGAAACCAAAAATTGTAATCCTTGATATGGTAGAACATTTTGCACTCACAGAGAAGGCATGTTGGGAGGTAATATTATGTATTCAACTTAAAATACCCAAGTGGACATGTCAAAACGACCTGTCAAACAGTATTCATAAAATTGCAAATTTTGTTGTCAAAGATAGTCAAATACAAGTGACATTTTCTTTTATTTAATAGAGTTACCTCCAATTATTTTGTCTATGAGTGAACAATATAATTTATTGCCTTTTCATAGGTGACGGAAAAGGATCCTACATACTTCAGAACAATGGCAGTTCAGAAACTGGATCAAAGAAAGCAAGAAAAGCTAAATACTCAGTAGCACTACAGTATCTTGTACTGGAAGAGACCAGCAATTAAAGATTATTTCCTTTTTATTGCAGTTCAGTTCCCAAAAGAGATCATATGACATTAGGACCCAACAGCTAGTTTTCTGCTTTTAGCATACTGACTGTAACAACAATTTCCCTTTTTAGGGTTCTTCTTAGATGCACTTAAGTTGGTTGTATGTGAGGTTTGCACCTCTAGGTGATATGGGTGTTTTCATTTGCACCAACCACAACCGGGTTTGATATGTTGTGCTGAATTTCATTGAGTACCACAAATTTCTAGTGCCCTCATTTTCGCAGAAGTTCAGTGATTGCTCAAGTTGTTGAACCTGATTGATTTAAAAACTCGGCCGGGTGGGGAAAGACCGCCTCACCGGTATTAAACCAAGAAGAAGCCTCGGCTTCCCCGATCGAGAAAATCCCCCCCCCCGGCCCCGCCGACCCCGCCTCCGTACCCCTGGGAATTACCTAGGCCATACATGGTCCTCAGGCCGACCTGGGCCCGTTCTAAACCAGTGCTTTGGCACACACAGGGCCAGGGAAATCTTTTAATCACAACCTGAAATTCGCTCCTACAGGGAGTCAAACTCAAGACCCGTGGAGTGTCGCCAGAGTGACTTAACCGCTAGGCTAAGCACCCTTTGGCTTGAACAGGATTGATTACATGTGCCTGATAACTATTTAGCGAAGCAGCAAGGTCTTGCTTCCAAGAAAATTCTTGCCATGAACAAAGTGGCAACTGAGTTGTCGGGTGTCTGCTTTTCCATTGAATGCTTCATGATAACTTCAAGTAAAACGCATAAAAATATATATAGCCCAACCATGACATCTGAAGTGAAACGTCACAGCCTCACGGGTTAACCCTAAAGACTCGCATGTTCCCTATAGTGCATTCCAGGCCACTCTATGCAAAATCCAGATGAATTCATCAACCATGATTTTTTGAATCATTTGCAAAGTATAACATATCCATGTGGAACTGGAAGACACTGAAATTATAATTTATTATTTAAAGCACCAACGTAAAACCACATAGTATCAGTTAAGTCACAAAATGAACAAAGGCAGAGAAAAAGGCTGAGCAGAAGGCTATGCCAGGAATTGCATAATAGAGTTTCATACTCCTACAAAGACATGAAACTGGCTTCTGTCAGACAGAAAGTTCTACCCTCTCCAGCACCAACTAAAAAAAGGAACACAAATTTCTTCATCATCACTAAAAGACCTTAACAATCTCAATACCCATGGAGTTGGCTGTGCCAATGATGGACTTGCACAGCGCGTCAATCGACATGTGCTTGCAAAAGGGGTCAGCCTGCTTCAACTTTGCAATCTCATACACGTGGCGCAGAGTGAGGGATGACACATTGACATGGCCTGGGCGACTGCTGGCGGTTTCTATTCCTGCAGCCTTCTTGAGGAACCATGAAACTGAGGGTGACTTGACCACAAACTCGAAGGTGCTATCCTTGTAGGCAGTTAGGGTGACTTGCATTGGAGTGTCTGGCTTGTATTTTTGGGTCCTGGCATTGAAATCCTTGCAAAAAGCCATCAAATTGAGTCGATAGAAACCAAGTGCTGGGCCAACTGGAGGTGCAGGACGAGCAGCACCAGCTGGGACGATAAGACGGATTGTTGCCAGTACAGGCTTCCTTGCTACTGCATCTTTCAGAGTTGCCATCATTCAACGTATGCCTGCATTATAACAAGAGCTTCTATCAAACAGTGCAACATAAGTCCATGAAGTAGTAGCTGAAAATGGCATCCCATTAAGCGCCTTTTAAGGTCTGTGGTCTGTCCTCCTAAAAAGAACAAGTTTCACATGAAAATTTTCTGAAGCTGTCTGCCCTTTCCATTTACAATTTGATCCAATAGAGTTTAGCTCAGAGCTCAGATGCCAAGAAACAACAGTACTTGCATCTGATCTAAATCAGAGTTCAAAACAACAAATTAAACTAGTCATCTTTTTAGGAACAGATAATAAAACCATCTACTCCAATGAACAGAAATACCGCATGGCAAGCGCAGAGAGCAATGACTCAAAACCTTCAGAACAGAAATTTTATTCTAACCTTCAAGAAAAGAACGAAAGATGTAATTCTTCGGATATAACAAATGTATGATCAAATAGTAACCTAACTTGGCTTGCTGACTTTACTGAATGAATTCCAAGGCAGGACAGGACTCTAGTCAGTCAGTCAGACCTATGTCGAATTTGCAACAGAAGTTAGGCAGTGACATAGCTTCCTCTGTAAGCAGTTGCATAATCATATTCAACTCAAAAAAAAAAAAAAAGTTTGCATAATCATATTATTTTTCTACAAGAAAGAGCAACAGGAAGAGAAGACATTTTGTACAAATAAAACCAACAAAAATGTCAATCTCTGGGTATGACCTCTGGTCATTAGTGATATCTCGGAACTGAATGCGGTGTCCATTTGATAAAGAAAGCACATGATATTCCAGACGGGTAATATATTGGTGACAACAGGGGGCGGATCCAGTATTTTTTGCAAATAAACTTCGAAGTTACGAGGCTTGTCAATCAAATAGCTAAATAGCTTTAGGTTAGGGTTTCGGGGCTCAGCTTCGCACAGCATAAGGGAAGAAGAAGAAGAAGAGAAGAGAAGAAGAGTGGGAATACCTGGTCGGTGCTCGTCGCCGGCGACGCGAAGAAACCAACGAAAGCCTCGGCCTCGGGCGGCGGCGGGCCCAACAGTTGTCTGAGTACCAGCGGCGAGAGGGGAGCGAGAGAGAGGGAAGAGGCGCCGGGAGGGCAGTCACTCCATCGCAGCCGTCCGTCACTCCATCCGACGGAGCAGTTTTTTTTTTTTAGGCAAGTCCGACGGAGCAGCTGAGCCCAAACTACACTACCTCGTTCGCACGTTGGGCTGGCCCAATAACACGGCCCGTTAATCCTAAATAGCAGCAGGCAGCCCGCAGGTGGCCTGCAGCGTTTCCACCTCGTCCAGGAGCTCGACTGAGGTGGACTAGCTGAAGCTGAAGCACGACTGGCTTTAGTTAAGACTTGCACTAACACTAGCTGTGTGTCGCCATGGATCGCCTTTTGACAGTGGCCAAATAAATGTTACACAGGCTAATCTGACCCATAAGGCCACGTTCGGTTGGAGAGGATTGAGGGCCGGAATTAATCCATCATTGCTACTAATAAATAGACTTCGACATGCGCACGACCTAAGAAACTCGGAAACAAAATGAATTGCACAAACCACCAATCTTCACAGACCACACACACTCGCAAGGGCACGTCTAACATTCAATTGACCTATGTAATAAAGGAGTTGAGAAGTAGATTGTTTCGAATCACTGGAATCTGCGCAGAGAACTTTACTGTTTAGCCGTACTCATCAAAACAAATTGTATCCTCATCAGAAGAATTTGTAAGGCCTACAATACAATAATGTCACAGCTTGTTTACACCAACCGAAGCTCAGACCAACAATCCCCGCCAGGACCCTTCCCTCTTGTGATGGTGATGTATCCATGTCCACTCAGTCTATCCATCATCAGAATATAGTGCGGAGGAGAGCAAAAACAAACAAATTTGGTACCATGGATTTCCATCACTCGGCCATCGTGTTTGATTCCTCCATTTGGTCATCTCCCGGGAGGCCAAATATCCGTAGATTGCGGTCCATAGAACCTACGGCTATGTACTTAGCATCTGCTCCGAACTTTACAGAAGTTACTTTCCCTGTGGAAGGACAAATGTTACAACACCACGTCAATGTGTGCTCCAAGAACTAAGAAGGAATGGCACCGAGAGACTGACAAAAAGAAGGGCATACCAGTTCCTGATAAATCAGGTAATGTCTTGATAAGATTCCATTCGGTCTTCACATTAGCCACTTGGTAGACCCTAAGAGACAATCAGGAGTCTTTCAGCATTACATATAATACAGAAGCTTTATGCTAGGTATATTACTGGAAAATTGGTTGCCTTATATATGGACCAAGGAGTTCATATTTTTATGCAACATAAATATTATGATGCAGATACAAGAAAACCGTTTACATTGTCTATAAAGTTTACAACTGCCAGAGAGAAACCAATCAATGATGCATGTTGTTTTGTTAAACGACACAAGGAACAAAAGGATTTCAAACATCTCTTGTGGAATAAGCAAAATCATACTACACACCAAAAGCAACAAATATGAAATTAACACCATTCAAACAAATAATTACAAATAGGATAGTTGGAACAAATGCAGTGCAGCAACCATCTAAAAATGCTAAGAGAAGTGACCCCTAGGCGATCAAGTAACCAGCATGCAAAGTGAAGGTCTATATACCCTGTCTAAAGGCGATCAAGTAACCAGCATGCAAAGTGAAGGTCTATATACCCTGTCTAGATTACACATAGGAATCCGACAACATTGCCGGGAAATTCTTGTACTCTCAAATACCAGTAACTACAAGTTACTAGAGCATACCTTATGTCTGAACCACCAATGGCAAGATAGCTTCCGCTAAAATCAAATTCCACTGCAGGCAAAAAAAAAGATTTCATGCATCATATGATAACTCGCTCTTAACAACCAAAGAGATCCAGTTAACAAGAGAACAAATAAATTCTACAGGAAGTAGATCTCACAGCCAAGTTACTTACCAGTATTGGTTGGCGTGTCCGAATCATAGGGAGAGAAGGTCCTGAAATTTCTTAATTTCCGAAGATCCCAAAGCTTGACACCATCATGAGCAGCAGTCTGCAAAGTGATGGCAGATATTAGAAACTAAAAAATTTAACATTGTGCACATCGCTTTTATCTAAGTTACTTACCGCTAGGAAGTAACCATTTTCAGAGAAAGACATAGCAGTGACTGGTCCAACATGCCCCTCAAACTTTGCAACATTTGACTACAGATAGAAATGTCATTATCAGACATGTCTCAAGGGCATTATCACCTAAAAAGAATAAATTGATACCATAGTACCAAATCACACCTGAGTCTTCACATCCCAAATTTTAACAACAGCATCAGCAGTTCCTGTTCCAAGGATAAGACCATCTGGATGGAAAGCCGCGGATGTATATCCCTCTTGTCCTGAAGCCTCGCCAACCTGATAAAAATAATCATGCACATTGGTATGCATACTCATGTGTAGTAAGAATATGTGTGCACGTGTGTGAGGGAGGTAACCTGTGTCAGGCAAGACCCTGTCGAAATATCATAGAAGCACCATGTGTTATCCTTGGAAGCACTCACAAAAAACTTCTGAGTTGCATGTACTGTAACAGCTTCAACCTAAGAGATTACAAAAATAAAATTAGGCTTTTTAATAACAAGACTACTAATAGTTAAGACAGGGCACTAAGCACTGCTATATTATAAAAGTATGGAAAATGAACAAGATGGGGAGCATTTCACATTTCAGTAATTAACAGCACACATGAATGAGCTAAAACAGTTAAGAGTGCAACAATCAAGAATATTTGGTGAAAAAAAGATATTTTATAACTTTTTGATAGAGGCATACTACAGACATCCATCAGAAATATTTTGCAAATTTATTTACAAAAAAAAATCCACCTCTGATAATTAGTTCTTACAAAAATAGATTCAATTATTAAACATACAAAGTAATAATTTTTTTTGTAGGAATGGAATCTGAATGTAAATGAATATATACCCCCTATGCATATATGCATAGCATACAAATAGCTGTCTGAGCAAACCATTCGTCTAAAGATAGGAAATACATAGAATTAAGAATGCAAGGGTTATTATAGGATCCTGGCCATCAAAATACTAACCTCAGCAGTATGGTCTTTCAGTGTATGGATGCAGTTGTAGTTTCCATTCTCATTCTCTTGCCAAATGCGAACAGTCTGCAATGTTTGCAAATACATCAATAATGCAATTACTACGACCTATTATTCCAGTGGTTACTCAAGTCTATGGTAAACGGAATTGCCTTATCTGCTGATCCAGTTACAAAGAGTTGATCCCGTGGAACAAACTTCAAAGTGGTTATCTGTGTATGGAAAGTTACAATGTTACAACTTGCTGAAAATTATAGACGATACAACAAAATTCAGAATCACATGGGGCAATACCTTCTTTGAGTGACCAGTAAGTGTGCACAAGATTTGACCAGATGACCGATCAAAGAGTACTGCATTTGTATCGATACCGCCAGTTGCAACAATGTCCTGTAAATCCATGACAAGAACAAGGTAACTGAATAAATAGAATGAAATTCTACCTCAATTTAGCTTCACTAAAGTTGAAATAAACTAGGTTCCCATTAAAGCTATATAATCATGAACTAACGATAACTGAAAACTTGTGAATATGATTTGGTAGAGCTCAACATTTTCTGAGAAGTTCGTGCATTAAGAACAATTCACTGGTTTTCTTGTTCAGAGATATATAACATCCAGGAAAAATACACTTGGGACACAAAACATCCTTAAACCGCTTAAAACTAATTATGCCAGCTAAAACATAGACTATGAAGCATATAAACAGTCACATGTGGGACGCTAATTTGTCCATAATTAAAACATAGTCAGAAAGTTTCTGAGTCGATTGGATCGAGATACAGGGTCATGGTACTTGGTACGCTAATTGTGAGATATTTTTACACCTGGGGTTGAAAATGAACCCGTGAACCTGGGTCGAATTCGACGAACTGGGTTGAAGGTGGTGAACCCATTTTATGTGACTATGAATTAAAATGCACCACCGCCAGATATAAGCGATTAAAGTATGTGTCACTACAGCAAATAGATATATAATACCCAAACAACACATAGTAAAGTAACAAACTAACCTTTGAAGGATGAACATCCATGGACAAAATGCCCGGTTTGTTTGTCTTATGAAGGGGATGGCTGGAGATTTGAGTATATCTCTCGAGTGCATCGATCAGTGCCAGAGTTGGAGGAACCTGAGAAACAAAAGCAATTACTCCATATAGTAAGTAACTCAACAACATCCAACAAAAGCTTAAACTACAGTCCAAAAATATGGAACCAGCTCGTTAACATGTAATCTACAAATCTACAGTCAAAAAAACTCGATGCATGACAAGCTCATGAAGCAAACCAACTCTAGAGAATTCAGTTATTTTATATAAAATAAAATACAGCTACCGCAATGGATGTTTTAGACCTCATTTTGACTTTTAATGCTGAATATGGAGCACAAAATGTACCTGTCTTTTCTTCCGCTGTGCTGAAAGCATGGCATTACACTCTGTAAGTTCATCAATCATGACAGGGTTGATGCCAGGACGAATCTTCTTCCCATCAGGGCCAATTTCATCTTCTATCGCTGTATCAAACAAAGATGATTTATAAGATACCTAAAACTTCAAATATCAATTTAGATGGAGAACATCAAACAGCTGGTACCTCTCTTTCCATTGGAAACAACAGCTGCAGGAGCAGCTGCAACGGATGCGGGAATCTGTCTCTCAGCTTGAGCCAAAAGTGCTCTAGCCTCATCCCTTTCCTTCTTTAATCTGGCAATAACACGGCAGGCAGCGTCATGCTGGAAGAAACAAAAAACGAAGTAAACAAATCAGTTGCAAGAAAATCCACTTTCTATTTTTCAAAAAAAATACAACCAAAACATTTCAAGGTTACAAAAGGTTTATGTGATCTCTAGGCGGTGACCCTCCGCCCTTAGGCATTCCATAGCCATACATAAAACATCTAAAAGTTTAAAAAGAATAGAAGAAACAGGATACCAGTGGGCCAAGAGTTAGATAGAAAGGCCCATGAAAGCAGCCCAAGCCAAGTCTGAACAGCAAGCTTTATCCCTACCCTCCCAACTTGTCCATTTGCTGCTCCCAGCTCCGCCGACTGAACTGGTAGCGACACCACCACCTTCCATCCCCATCTCTGCCACCTGGCGTCCAGTCCATGCCTCCCAGCCACCGCATGCCCCAACCTCCTCTGCCACGCCCAGTCCCTGCCGCCCCAGTCCTTGCCTAACCCACCCACCATTTCCTCTGACATCGCCTACCTACCTGGGTGGATCTAAACATAGCGGCCACTGAGAACGGCATGTTGGGCTGCCGATACGCGAGAACCGTCTACCCCCCCAACCTCCCCCCCACCACCCCCCAACACACACACACACTGATCACATAAACAGAGAGCAGACAATAGCACCTTTTGGAACACTGATAAAGTTTAGTTGAGAAAGAGTTCTATAACATCTAATCTTTAAGTACAGCAGAAAATTCTATCAGTAATAAGAAAGTGGGCATATAAAGGGAAAATCTATCATTATAATTTCATCATATTTAGGGCCTGTTTGGAAACATACACATGGCTAGTTACTAGTTGGAGGGGAGCTAAAAATTAGCCCAAATTAGATATGGTTGGCTTGCCAGTTGGCTACCAACTAGTTGAAGACTTGACTTAAAACAATAGCCCACCTATTAGCTCTCCTGTTTGGATGCACTAGAGCTAATTTTGGCTAATTTTTAACTAGGTACCCCCTCCGTCCCAAAAACATGCAACTATGGCAATCGTGCGGACAGCTTGACCAAAGTTTGACCAAGTTTATATTAATATTTATGTCTTAAACAAAATTTATTATGAAAATATATTCCGTCACGAATCTATTGATCCTAATTTTGTATTATAAGTGTTAGTAATCGTTTATATAAATTTAAAGTTGGAATCGTTGACTTCTCGGGAAGCGAGAATTGCATATTTTCTGCGACGGAGGGAGTAGCAATTAGCCCATGTACTCAAACATGCCCTGAAAGGAAAAATGCATTCTAGTAGAAACTACCAGTCAGAGTAAGCTTTGGGCTTGTGGCAATGTTTAAAACTGAGCTTTTACTATCCAAAATATATTTTTATAATTTGGACTTACCAATGGAATAAAAAGTCATTTTAAAACGAGACAGGAAACATACAGCTACCGAATGACTCGGGACCCTAGCACACCTAATGTTACAGTTACAATAAGAACTTAAGGAGGGATACCCAGAATGCTCAAGTGAAGTGGTATATTCAGCCTGAATCTACCATTCTCCAGCTATAACGGTATGGAGAAGCTCGAATACAATCCCTTGATATACCGAAATCCAAAATTGAAGACTATAGCTATTCTATATAAAATCAAATATTGATAAATTGTTCCAAGCAAATTGTAAACAGGATATGAAGATATGAAAAGGTGAAAGGAAGACCTGGTAGAGCGCATGACTAAGTTCTTGTCTTGCTGTGTGAAGCTGCTGCTCCAAAGCAAAATTAGAAAGCATGAGAGCATCCCACTCCTGCAAAATTCAGGAAAAACACGTTCTGATAAGAGCTGGAAAATCATGGTTAAAAACTTTGTACAGGCTACATTTAAAATGATATGGATCACAGAGATATTAAGTACCATGATGATTAAATGCATTCATAAAAAATTTAAAACCATCAAAGTATTTCAATTGTATTCTTCAAATAAGGTCAACAGTTAGATTCACTTTCAAATATAACACCCAGAGCAACCAAAAGTGGAAAACACACTTGAGACGCAAGGCCCTTAAATCGCCTTAGGAACAAGGAGCAAAAATGCATGTGCCGCTTGAGCAAGTGCGCTGCGGCCAGAGTGGCTTCAGGTAGTTATGCTGTGCCATACCTTGGCACAGGTTTTTGTACTTTTACCTACCTCGATAACACCACACTTAACAAAAACAATTGAAGAAAGATTTTCAACACCTAATAATCAAAATGTAGATATACGCTCAGAAAAAGATAACTGCCACAAGGTTGGAACCTCTTACGTTCTGAAAAATCCCAAGGAGTCCTGGAATGCTTGCAGCCTGCAAAGGCCTGGGCTTCACGACCTGCAAAGCATGGTGTTCTTCAAGAGTTTTGGCAGATTGGGACCCGCAGTAATAAAAATACTTTAGGTGTGCATGAGACTATAAAGGTAATTAATTAGCATACGGCAGATTTCGTTGTCTTAATCAGATACACTAATCATTGTGGTCTTGAGGATGCATAAGTAGAAGCGCAGTGCACAAAATCAACTACCACCATTGATTAAAAAATATATTTTAGTTCTTGAAACTTCAGTATAGCAATCTAACATTTTAACTTTTAAGGGAAAAATTAAACAAAAAAATGGGTGAAGGTGTTTCATGGTTTTCATAAGTTTAGGCTTTTCAAAAGAATTTTTGCATTGCAGATAGCAAAAGAACTAAAACTTAAGTATATGTCCTTTTCAGCAACTGGATAGGTTGTTCTAACATCATGGGAAAAGAGAACACAGAAGAACCTAAATGAATCTAGGATTGACAATGTATACATTATAGTCTCTTATGAAGGTAAACTAAAACCCTACATAATTTTTTCCAACCTATATATGGGCAGTTAATTTGAAAACACTGCCCAACCAATGAAAATATCGATAGACAAAAGATTACGCAGCGGCGACAAATTGATTCCTAACCTCACAACCTTTTATGTGATTTCTTTTAGACAAAAGACTATGCAGTGGCTACAAATTGATCCCCTACCTCATAATCTTTATGTGCTTTCTTTTTCGATTTCAGATGCATGATGTATAGGCTTTTACCTACTTAAGTAGTGTATAGTATGCTGCTGTCCTTACTCCAGTGAAAGCTATTGTGTAATTTGGTTTCCACATATGATGACAGATTGACAGGGGATCTTGTCACCGTCTTGCTCAAGAAGTATCGAGAGCAACCTCACAAGACCCAAATTGGCTAGTGATACTAATCTCCTCGCCACATTCCTCAATTAGTAAGGAGAGCAACATTACCAGACACAAAAAGGCTACTGATACTCTACAGTCCACACCACATGCTACTGAAAACTTTGTGGCAACATCCTGTTAGCATACCAAAGAAGCCATACCTTATTGGTCTTGACCGGCACGATATCATCCATGGTGAGGTCCTCCTTGGTGACGGGACACTTGCCATGGGCCTGCAATGTCGTGGGTATCGCCACCACGACACGAATTTAGCACAGAAAGAATTCCCAATAAAAAAATAGCAGCGCGAGATCTGAGACCAAGCTACGGACCTCAACGTAGCTCTCGATGAGCCGCCGCTCGAAGAGTAGCCCCGACTTCTTCGACACCACCGGCTCGTCCGGCACCTCGCCGGAGACTACGGGAGAGAAGCGACACGGGACGAGTTAGCTCGCGAAGCGACGGATCAGAGAAGCTAGGGTTAGGAGGAGACCCCGAGATGCGAGGCAGGGGGAGAGAGAGAGAGGGGGGGGCATTACTCGCGCAGATCATGGCGGCGGCGGGGAGTCGCGGGCGCGGGAGAGAGCGCGGCGCCGCGAGCAACCTCCCGTGTGGCGGCGACCTCCTCGGCGGATACCCGGGTGGCGGCGCCTGCTGCTGCGGCGGCGGGCGGGCGAACGGCGGGACGGAGCAAAGGTTTTGCCGCTAGGGTTCTAATTCGAGTGGAGTGGGAAAATTTTGTCATCCGGCGTCGTTTTTTCGTTTTAGCCCCTCTTGTCGTTGGCGCCCGTGCGTGCTGCGATGGCGGCCTGGGTCTGGGCTTGCAGAAAATTGCAGGCATGCCCTTGAGATTTTGCAGTGCACGCGGGTGCAATGGGCTTCGTGGGCCTCGGGTGCTGTGTGGGCCCGGAGATGAGCTGTAAGGTCAGCCGGGCCCGGCTGCCGAACTCCTTGGCGACAACCACGGGTGGCCCGTTGAAAACTTTCCGGCCCATGTAGTTCCCTGGGTTCCTGCCGCTCGTCGTGCTTGACAGTTGACACGGCAAACCGGGCACGTTAGCGCCACGGTTGACAGCTTGGTGACCACCGGCCGGCAGATGCGAGGCCACTTAGCATCTATGATCTTTCCCTATGTATTCTAGCGTTGTCTACTCCATTGTCATATCGTGTGTCTAACTCGCGCCAACCATTGTAGACTTCGGCACGGCAAAATGAACCCTTCTCCCTAACCACATTCTCACCGCTAACCTATGATTTTTTTCTGAGATTCGGGTACTTGTGAGCGTAATTGTTACCTGCACCGGCGGAGAATGCCCCGTGACATCTCCCGAGGAGCTACATGGTGCATTGCTCGGGATTCACTCCTGTCCCCGTGTGTTCCGTCACTCGCGTGACCGGGTCGGAAATGCACGGCAAGAGAGCGCATCCACCGCGGCCCGTTGGCGTGGGCGTGGGCGTGTGCCGACCCCGATGCCCCTGCAGTCCCGCACCGCACGTACACGCGCCATAAAGCCATGCTCGATGGAGCGAGAGCCCAAAGCGGAATCCGTTATGCATGGCAGTTTAGTTTGTTGTGTAAAAAGTCCTAACAATTTTTTATTGATTAACATTAGCACACGTTGATATTGATATATAGTAGTATATGGGGGTTTTTTTTTTTTTTTGAGTAATGCAGGTGGTCAAACTTGGTGTTGGAAAAGTCAATCAACTTATAATTTGGAATGGCGGAGGTAGATAACAAAGTAACGGAATCACGGTTACTCTACTGTTTGTATAATGAAAAAAAAAGGGCATATGCATTCTAAATATTAAGTTTGTCCAACATTCAACGTTTTGTTTGATAAAAAGTTGCTCTAAAGTCTATATAAACGCACTGGTATGATCATGGGGTCCCCTCTCACTTGAGCGCCCTCTGGCCTCTTCCAAAATGTTTTCCTTTTTTTTTTAGCAAAAGGTCTTGATGCATTTGTACACTTGAACACAAATAAAACACCTGTTGATGCGTTCATTGTACCAAAAACCAAATTGTTGCATGTTGAGCCAGGTGGCCAGGCTACCTTAGAGATCTTTGTCGTAGCAAGTATGGCGGCCCTCACGTACGCCTCAATTTGACAATTTCAATTCGACAGGGTGGGCGGCCGATCGATCAAGCTACTTGCGTGCATTATACGTGCAAGTATGTAAGAGAAAAGGTGCATGGCCGCCGGCCGCGCTTTGAACATGTCCTGGGCCATGAGGATCGATTTGTTGGCCTAGTGATGGATGCAGAGACAGGCCGGATTCCGGATTCCCCGGAACGGAGCTAGCTACCTAGCGAGCTATACGCACGCATCAGCTAGGATCGGTACTGTACTTGGCTAGCGATAAGGGTGGGCGAGAGCGAGACGGATCGGCCGGACGACACTGACGGGCAGCTGGCACGGCCGGGCATTGGTTCCGTTCCGTTGGGTGCTTGCAGACTGCTGCTGTCCATACGTTGTCCGCTGTCGTTGGGAGTAAACGACCCAGTCTTTTTTGTTTGTTTGTCTGAAAACAACAAGATTTACAGCACCGTTTATGCTTTGATTGAAAGGCATTGATTCGTCCTTCATTCTCTGAAAGGATACAAGATGCATGTACGCGTGCCAGCTTCGTCTCCGATCCAGTCCTTTGTCTTTGATGATCTTCTCGGTGCTAATTTGTCGGCACAAAACACTGGTCAGATCCAGCGATAATAAGGGTCTGTCTGTCTACGTACCTAATCTGTTAGCAAAAATCTAACTCTCCCGATCGAAATCCATCTCGATCCAATCGATCCATGGTGATGAGCTAGGAATCGCATCGTACGCATCCGATGTCCTGGAATTTTGTTTGCATCTCTCTCTCGGTGACGCCTAGAAGATCTGTGTCTCCCTCTCATAGTCTCATGCATGTTATGTTTCCGGCCGCCGCCGCGCTCCGGGGTCCGGCTCCGGCACGCCGTACGAGCTTTTGCAAGGCGACGTGGCTTAGCCAAGGCGGCGGAGGCGGGCCGACCAGGTTCCATTGGCGCCGGGGCCTGTCGCGCGCTGGTTGGCCCGTGTCACACCACACTTTGCAGTAGTAGCGGCCTTCCGGTCTCCGCATCGAGATGATGGCAAGCTAGCTCAACAGCGACGGCGTTCGTCCGGCGGATTTGAGAGGTCACCTGAGTGAGGTTCTGTTCTGTTCGGCAAGATATGGATTCTACCTGGCTATTCCGGCCGCTGTCAGTCTACATCGGATTTCTCCTGTTTCTTTACGTACGAATCCCGGCGGCTATGCGATGCGTTGGTCTGTGTGAGCACGTACACGCGCCGAGGTGTCGAACAGTGCGGACGCCTGGTACGGTGTTCCCTGTTCCGTACTCCTACGTCCAGCAGGCGCGCTTCGCTTCTGTATCCATCCAATCGTCCAATCCCCCCGTGGCCCGGCCTAGCAACGCAGAGAGATGATGCATGCGGTGCACATTCCTTGACTCCTCGTCCTTGCTCGATTGCTTCCACAAAACCTGAATGTATAAGTTTTGAATCTTGTTGAGTTTTGACAGTTTTTTTTAATAAAAAAAGTTGTTTTGCCTCTAAAAATAAATGTGATTACAATTAATAGTGCTAGAAAACTTATATTTGGTTTCAGATAGCTTCCTCAATTTAGCTTGAGTTTGCTGATGCTAGAGGTGATCGATAGTCAATATTTTACAAGTGTTTCTCTTGAGTGTTGTTATATAACAAGTTGACACGATAAAAATTACAAAAAGAAAGTAAGATGTTATTATTATTTTATTTAATCTTGAATAACATGGTTATATTATTATCTATCTTGTTTTGTTGCTATAGACGTGTAAAATAAATAAATAAATCAGCAATGTAAAATAAACACACAATCCACGGCGAAAACTTTTGAAAAAAAAATAATGCATTTCTTTGTTTTAGTTTTTTCTATTTTTTTAAAAAAGTATCTATTTAATATGACTAGACTAACAATGATAGAATTCTAGGCCAGCTAGTCCAACCTTTATGTTCACTCTAAAATACAACAGAAATTTTTGAAATGCAGAAAAAGAAGGGGTAAATAAATCACAATTTTGAGTTGGAAAAGTATATGTGTGAGAATGCAATTACCGCCATTAAAAATTATAACTCAAAATCTTAGCTAATTGCTAAACATGCATATGCACATGAGCCGTCATTCGCACTTGTGCAATTGTGCTACAAATATCAAAGGAAGACAGTGTAATAAGCTAGATTCGATGCTACGTGTGTAGGCAGGCTCATGAGCTAGCATGTAAAAAAAATCAGGTGTTTTGTCACATTTCATACCACTGTCTTTTCATTAAGAAAAAAAAACAATACTAATTGTTGTGTATGTGACCCTTAAATCTAGCCACCTCATAGTGGATCCAGGCTAGAGATGCAAGCAAGGCGTGACTTTCGTACCTCTAGAGACAAACCATATACCCCACACACCAAAGTTTATTCTTCAACTAGCTAGACTACTATATATACACTCGTTTTGTTCTCCTATGTCCTTAGCATACTCTCTCTCGTTTCCATAACTTTTCTCTTGTCTAGTATATCATCATTGATAGGAGGTACTAGTAGTGCTAGCTCATTCTACTGATTTTGTACAACGTTAACTGAAGATGATGTCCCTGATGGGTTGGGTCAAGACACCTTCCACTGAATTATACAGTGTAACTTCCTTCAACTTCTCCATTACATTTGGCTTGTTCAATTTGTTGATTGCCACTAAAAATATTTGACAAATCTGGTTTTTTTTATTATTAAAACTAATCATATACCAGTTGTTTGTTTGTATCTTTGTATAGTGTTTATATAGTTGACCAAGGTACGTTTTATGTTTTTGTTTAAAAGGAATTTTAATTCTTTTTAGACTAGTAAGTACTATGAAGATAACAGTCTTGCTGGATGATTATACAAAGTCACCATCAAAGCTGTTTCTTGTCCTAAAAGATCACATCCAATTATTTTTCTAACTTCATGCGTGACCCTTCTTCGTAATTCTGTCATCTGTGCACCAATGAATGTTTGATCACACTATGTGCATTTTGGACCAATCCTGAAGAAACTGAGAGAGATATGGTTTTCTCCTACGGTTTGCTGCATAATCACGTACTAAAGATCTTGCATGTACTTTATTACTTTGTATGACGTCCGGCATCTAGTTCTTCAGAAGCATCTGCCAAAACTGATGGCTGGCTTGATATGTCACCAACCGAGGCCTGGTTGTTGATGCTCATGCTAAAGCAAGAATGTCTTTTCGCTTTCCTATTCCTAGCTACTTAGGTCTCTGTGCACACGTTTTTTATTGATATGGTTTATGTACCTTCTGTACAAAAGATGGTAACAAATTAGTAAGATCAAATAATAAATGTTTTGCAAAAATGTTCGGTCAAAGTCTAGCTAGGAGTAAGGGGGTAACTAATCTTGGGGGCGGTTAAAGTAGTTGCTCATGAGCTAAATTACAGCACATAGCATGCACAAAAATAGCTCTTTCGCCCATCTACGTTTTAGCTAAAACATCATACAGAAATTAAGATTTTAACAATAATATGACATGTCTGTAAACCCCTCCCTAAATAAGCAACTAGTGTTGTTTGCTTGTTGATCGAATCCAAAGTTCTTGCCGGCTCTTATGGGCTAAATATAGCCTATTAACTTCCTGTTGCTTCGTCTATCAGCATTATAAATAGATGCTATTGCCATTTGCATGATCTACGAGTTTTCTGGATCCCTTCTCGTCTTCTTGCCCCTCCAACTTGATCATACCCTCCTTCAACAACAGCGGAAGCCGTACCGGAGTCCGTGATCCGCCATGCTCGACGACCATCCCTGCTTCACTGTAAATCTCCTATCCCTGAATCGTTTCAGAGTACCAAGCCTTTGCAGAGGACCTTTGATCGATCAATGGTTTCTTGATTGTTGCATGACGATGCCGTTTACATTCCCCACTTTGTTGCCCATGCTTTTTCTTGATCAATCAGGATTTCTTTATTGGATTTCATTCATACTTTGATCAACAATGCGTATGTGCTTCTACAATAATTGTTTTTGGTGCCTATCCTAGAAAAGCAAAAAAGACACAAGATCAAGAAAGACATCTTTCAGCTTTTGGACCCCTGCAGCAGTACCAAGAGAACATATTCCTCGATCGACTTGATTGTTTTCGCTTGTTGGTCTCCATAGACTTTATATCCATCTCTCTGGGAATTTTGATTATTGGGGCTCTTCTCTAATCCATCCTAATAGTGACATTCTCCAGCAACATACCGTGTACTGTTTCGCCATGCTTAGAAAGATGCCAAATAGTTGCCAATACAACTGTACGTGCATTTGATTCCCTAAAAAGAAAGACTATAAAAGAATCACAGAAATGTTTTTGATCACAAAATGGTTATATATTAGGTAGCAGTTTTCATTCTAAGATCGGCGCAAATAATCCTGTGTGAGTTCTAAAAAAAAGGGTTTTTTAGAACTCTATGATGATTCATATTTTCACCCTGCACGTTATTTGCAGTTTATTCTTATTGACTGATTGATTGTTCCTGAAACGGATGTCGCTGAAATGTTGGTTTGCTTCTGAATTTTTAGCAGGATGGCATCTCGAGCCCCATAGCGGCGCACATCCTAGACTTCTGCGACGATGGCAGCGGCGGCGATCTCTTCGCCGCCGTGAACACGGCCTCGGACATGTTCACGGGGTCGTCAGAGGATGCCTCGTCGTCGTCCGTAACGACGGCGCCCTGCGGCGACAACATGTCGCTGGGCGCCGCCGCCGCCGCTGCCAACGCGGCGGCCTTCTCCCCGTTGGCGTCCCTGACTCCACCCTCTCGGCTCTCCTGGAAGAAGAAGACCCACCGGTCCCTGACACCGAGCTCCTCCTCCCCATCGACTACCAGCAGTTCGCGGCGGCGGCCGGAGATGAGGCTCATCAGCTCGATCAGCAGCAGTTCGCGCAGGTACCGGTGGTGCTTCCAGCTGTGGCCGCCGGCGCGGGGGACCACCCGGGTCTGCAGACGCAGATGAGCAGCACGGCGTCGGAGCTGCTGCACGTAGCGTCGTCAGGGTACACCGACGAGTGCTTCGCGGCGGCAATGGCGGCCGGAGGAGGGTACGTGGGCCTGACGAGGCCCAGCTGTGTCAGCAGCAGCAGGCGCCCCAGCACGGCGCGTTGCTCCCCGCCATCGCCGCGCAGGGCTGCTACTTCGGCAAGGACACGGCCGCGGCGGCGGCGCAAGCGGCAGGCGGCGGCTTCTTCGGGGCCGGTGGATGCGGCGGCATGACGATGATGTCCATGATGGGGATGGAGGAGATCGGCGAGTACCAGCGGATGATGGAGAGCGCCAGCGCCGCGCTGGCCGCGACGCACAGCCCCGACGCGGACTCCGCCGCCGCGGCGCAGCAGATGGCGTTCGGCGGCAACGTTGCCGCCGGGGAAATGCAGGTAGGCCTGAGCGCCGCCACAACGCATGCACGGCATGGCGTGAACCCCGAGTGCATGCATCGCGTTCGCGCATCCATGACGCGCATGCATGACACGTTTCTGGTGGTGCGCGCCAGATGGGCGGCGGCGGCGGCGGCGGCAGCATGAGCCCGGGGCGGCTGTCGGCGGCGGCGACGGATCAGGGTCGAGCCTGGATCAGGAGGCCAACTTCAAGAGCGCCCGCATCAGCGTGGAGGAGCGGCGGGAGAAGATCCACAGGTACATCAAGAAGCGGAACGAGCGCAACTTCAGCAAGAAGATCAAGGTGACGATGATGCATTTTCGCGATTCAGATTCAACTCCGGCGATGATATATATGATGCATCCTACTGACGGCATTGCATTGCATCCCACAACGTACAATTGCAGTACGCTTGCAGAAAGACCCTGGCGGACAGCAGGCCCCGTGTCCGCGGCAGATTCGCCAAGAACGACGACTACGGCGAGCCGTCGTCGAGGGTGATGCAGAACCACGAGGAGTACGACCACATGGTAAGTGCTCCAACGATGTTTAAACACGAAATTTCGAGCAAATTTTTTTTCAAACGGGTCTTGCCGGATTGTCGCCCGTGTGACAGCGCACCCAAAATCAGTCGATTCTACCGAAAGGAAACAAATCGAATGATCCAAAGCTGTCACGAACAAAAATAAGTAACCCAAATGACCATTCCTCATCTATATACACCTAAATAAAAGTAGCAATATGGTTTTTTATTAATAAGATGTAATATGCTCCTAATATGATGTGACGGGTTAGCAGGTCCGGCGTCCTACAATACACACCAGCAGCTACGCCACATGCCCATACCGGTGTCCTACAATACACCATGTGACACCCAGCAGCTACACCACATGCCCATGCACTGGATTCTACCAAAACTTCAAACACCTAGACGGCTGCACGCATGCGCCTAGACCACCTGCAGGGCACCACATCAACCGGTTTCATCGCAGTGCAGATCACGGAGGATTTGTTAGAATTTTGAAGGAAATCGATTCCTCTGACGTTATTGGTGTTTGGAACGGAGGAAAGCAGCCTCCCGTTCCGGAGGAAAGGAACGATTCGCTCGCAAAACGCAGGAAATAAAAAATCCAGTCCGAGCTCATGGTTTCTCGGAAGTCCGAGGCAAATCACGTCGTCCCTTGCCCGTGGAGAGAGGAAGCCTGGTTAGCTAGGATTCTTAGGAATAAACAAATCATCATCCTTGCCGTAGAAGGCCTGGGCCGCTGGGCGTGGTTTCAGGATGTAAGTTACGAATTCTTTTCCTTTTAATAATCAATAATCATAATTATGCACTTCGGTAACTATTTTCTCTTTCTCTATATATCATGTCATTGGAGTAAATTATCTACGTTTATTTGCTATAATTAAAATTTAGCATTGTACTCATAAATATTCAAAATAAGAACAAAACCAAATATTCATCTTTTCTTTTATACATTACATTTTGGAAATCCTATGTTATAAATTCCTACGTTCCAAACACCTCTATTTGTATCTTTCTGCATTTTTTTCATTCCTTTGTTTTCCCACAACACTCTTACCTTATTCCTATGTATTCCTACCATTCCTCTGTTTTATATTCCTCCATTTCAAACAAGCCCCAAATGTGTTCGAGTGCCCACGTGCTAACACATCTAACAAAAAACAAATCGAGTGATGGGATTAAGAGAGAGAGAGAGAGAGAGAGAGATGGAGCCTCAATTTCACCCCGAGTGATTTAGCGTTTTCAAATACGTCGATAATTTCACACAACATCGCACTTTTTGTTTTAAATTTTTCAGGCTGGCATGACTATGAAGGCAGAAGACATACTCGATTCCGACACTCTGCAGGCGCACCTCAACGGGATGAACTCCTACATGTACAACCACACTGTTGAATCCTGGATGTAATCGCTGGCAAACGCATCGAGACGATGGCTAAACTTTCCGGTTTTGGTTTTTTTAATTTTGTGCAGCTTTTCAACAGAGCCTTTTGGTTATTTGGTCCCACTGAATAACTGATCCTCTATAGGTTATAAGTTGTGCGCGCAGCTTGAGTTGCTATAGACATATGTGTAAGTAGTCTTGTTACTGCATGCAAATCTGATTTCACCAAACTTGCGATATATATAGAAACTGAGTATAGTTGAGAGTTTTGAAGAAAATAACGCTTCAATATAGAGATTTGTACTTTTTTTTTTGAGTTGCCTTCTTAATAGAAACAAAGTTTCTGGGATCATACATGGTGTGTTTTCATTTTGAGCTCCGTCATTCTGGCATTTCCTAACAAAATATTTGAGTCCAAAGAAAAAGATTTTGGAACACACGAAACTTGCTCGGGATGCCTGTTTCTGGTCACTTTTGTAACAAAAACTTGCAATGAAACGTAACGAATCCACCCAATCCACCACGTTTGACCTAAAAGTCATGTTCGGCGACACTTTCGGTTTTAGGTCAGAACAACTGTGCAAAAACTGCCTAGGATTCCTGTTCTAGACACTTTTGCAACAATAAACTTGGAGTGGAATGCAACGAATGCTCCCAATCCACCCTGTCAGACCTAAAACTCATTTTGCTGTGTTTCTTTCGGTTTTCAGTCGGAACAGCTGTGTGAAAAACTTGCCCGAGATTCCCGCTCGCAATTTTGTAACAAAAAAAAAAACTGCAATGGAATGCCACGTACATACCCAATCCAACTTGTTTCACCTAAAAGTCATGTTTGGTGCGTTTCACCACTTTCAGTTTTTCGGTCGAACAACCGTGTAAAACTCACCCGGATGCCGGTTCTGTCCACTTTTGCAACAAAAAAACTTGCATTGGAACACAACAAACGCACACAATTCACCCCGTTTGACCTAAAACTCATGTTTGGTGTGTTTTGGCACTTTTGGTTTTCGGTCAAAACAACTATGCGAAACTCACCCGAGATGCCCGTTTCAGGTCACTTTTGCAACAAAAAAAAACTACAGTGGAACGCAACAAACACACTCAATATGTGGTGTGTTTTGGCACTTTTGGTTTTCAATCAGAACAACGCCCGGATGCGCATTCTGACCACCATGCTGACACATCCACGTCTGGTCGGCCGGCGACCAACTCGATGGTGTGTTCTCAGATCTCTACAATTAGTTTTTTTTTTAATCTCAAATAAATTGGGTAATACCCGAACCTGAATTATGGAGTAACTGAAATTTCAGGTAGTAAGTTTTTTTTGGGACGCATTTCGGTATCAATTTCTATTACCCAAAAATCTAAATACTCATACTGCCTGACCCAAAAAAAAAAAAAATTTGGGTAACCCAAACCAAATGCCAGTCTTACTGGGCATCCCGCCACCATAAGTCACACCTACAAACTTCGAAACCGAATCTGTATTGCCTAATGTGGCAGTAGTCTAAGGATAAAAATAGTGCCCGAAGATTCAGTTATCCTTCAGCGACATTAGACAATGATATTGCCTGCCTGGTTGCCATCGTGGCATGTTGATTGCTGGTGAGTTGCCACTGCATCCGTCCATTACGGGCCACCGGCTCTCGTGGGGTTCATGTAACTTTCCAGTGACATCTTTGCAGCAGCTGCTCTTTTTAGCTGGCCTGAACTGTCCACCGTCCCAATCCCCTCCCCTCCGATCACAATTCACAACTGCTTCAGTTATCCTTCAGCGACATTAGACAATGATATCAGGGAGCGCCAAGGAAAACAAAAACGTCTTCCGTGCATCTTTTTTTTCAAGGGATGCCTGGTATCAACACATTGATACCTTGGCTCGTGGATGACTGCAGCAAGGGCAACACACCCATTTATCTTTGAGAAATTATGCTTAACGGTGCGCCAACACGGGGAGCAGGTCCGTACCCGCCCAAAAACAGAACGGGAGCATATAATTACCGAACCATCGGGAAGCTCTAACTTGTCAACAAAATAATATTGGAAAATACTGTATCGGGTAAAATGCTGGCAGCTGGCTGAACACTGGATTGATCACAGGAGAGCACAAATCGGAGACAAGAGAAAACAAGATCACAGCGCTAGCACATCAATAAACTGACTTCAGAAATGCACAGTTCCACTATTTTAATTGTGCGCCTTTTTCCTTGAAGTACAATACTCAAGTACATTTCCACAGATGTTGAGGTACAGAACAGGTTAAAATGGACCTAATAAAGGGCACAAGGAAACTATCTCAAGTTCTCAACCAGCCACAACCATGATATCAGACAATGGCATTTGCTGCACTAGCAATCCTAGGCCAAAGGTCAGCACACTCCTTGCCAATAGGTCCAGTGATAGCAGATCCTGCAAAATGAGCAACAATTTGATAAGTAATGCTGCAACTCCAGAATACCAGGACTAGGAGATTGCATCGTGAAGTATACCACTCTTACCTTTCATTTCACCCTTTGGGGTTCACGATGACTCCAGCATTATCTGCAAATGAAGTACCACCATATGAGAATGATAGCAGCAAAATTAAAAAACAAAATGAGTAGCTAACAACACCACTAGAATCCAAATTGGATAAAGAACACACTTCCAGCGAATATATGAAGATAGATGAGATTGTTCGGTTTCATATATAACAACAAGGCAATCCAGAAATACATATACACAATAGAAAATGATAACAGACTAGACATATAAAGAGCACATATAATTCACATTACACAAAAAGTCCTTCTGCATGATCAGATAGACTGCAGGTTATGTGAAGCTAATTAAAACATACTACATGGAGAAGTAACAGTGACAGCCCACAAATGACATTTTGCAATAAACTAGTAATTAGTTAGTGTGACATGATAAAGCATAAGGAACCTGTCTCATGGCTAGACCAAACTTTTGTGGCAGCAACATCGCTATCTAAGACAATGCAATATTATTAGACTACTTTAGGAGAAAAAAAAAAAAAAAAAAATATCAATGAGTGTCCTAGAATACATAGCACAGAGAATAACCAGAAAAAAAATGAATAGAACAAGCAATGGAAGGCCCTACTAGCCAAAAGAAAAACAAAGAAATCAAGAATTAGGTGCCTACTATTCAGAAGAAAATGAATGAAAAGCGAGCAAGTACAAACAATTGGTGAGGCTGAGCAGATCTGAAAAAGCAACATGAAACATCTATAAAACTATAGAAAAGGATACATACAAAAGATGAAGCTTTGTAGGCATCTATATAAAGCAAACATTCACATTGACAACATCTCAGACATACATGATCAGGTTGGCTGGATATAAAAAAGAAGATAATTAAAATGTCCAAATGCAAAACAATGCAATGTTGAACAGATTAAGTCCTTGCTTCTCGCCAACAGAAAAAAGATGCTGGCATTACAACAAGCCAAAAAAAAAAACTATTTTGTAGATAGCATACTTATAAACATAGACAATGAATGAAACTGGAGGGAATTGTTATCCAATGAATGAAACATCATCTAATGGAAAATATAAGAAATATATGTCTCATGGCCAGTCCCAAAGTTTCATGGCAGCAACGCCGCTACCTAGGGCGATGGAATATGAGACTGCTTCCAGATGGAGAAATTCTTGTGAAGAAATCCTCAACACCAAAGAAGCTTCTTTTTATGACGTTTGCTTAGGAATATACAAACATGGCAAGTTTGCTCCATATAAAGCTAAAGAACCTAACGGTCCTTCCGTCAGTGATCGTGTTTTAATACAAATACTATAAACTAAAAATTCAATAAAAGCAATGAAGTGCCTGCAGCTCAATGTCATGAAAAGTTGTAAACAAAAAGAGATCAAGAATTAGATGCCTGCTATAAGCTAAAAAGAAGAAAACGAATGGAATACACAGCGGAGTAAACAGATAGGTAAGGAAACTATTTTGTAGATATGATTGTTTGCGGAAAAAAATGAACTCAATTGTTCAGATTGGCAAGATAATTGCAAACAGTTAGTAAAAGAAAAAAAAACATACAGTTCCCATTTTAAGTTTGGAATCACCTGGGGCCTGTTTGGTTCATGGGACTAGGGACTAGGGACTAAATGGGACTAAAAATTAGTCCCTAGTCTCTCCCAAGAGTCTATTGAAATAGGACTAAATAGGACTAAAAATTAGTCCTTAGTTCCTAGTCTCATGAGAACCAAACAGGCCCTTAGATATTTTAACAGTTAAAATCCTAATCAAAGCTAGCTTGAAGGCGAATCCACCAATTATCAGAATTTCACTGCTGTTACTGATGGAAAACTGGGATAGAAAATGAGGTTTGCAGGAACACATTCTATATGGGATTATGGCTGAGATCCAGATACATATTCAGTGTCAGCAAACACAATACATTGGATCCGGTTGGGCACGTCGAGCGCGAGCGTTGTAGGACTGGGAAAAGCGGCGAGAGTTTACCTTCGAAGTACATGTAGACTCCGTCCTTGCGGCGCCACGGCTTGCGCTGGCGGACGATGACGGCGGGCATGACCTTCTTCCTGAGGTCTGGCTTACCCTTCTTGACGGTGGCCATGACCATGTCGCCGACGCAGGCGGACGGCAGGCGGTTGAGCCTACCCTTGATGCCCTTGACGGAGATGATGTAGAGGTTCTTGGCGCCCGTGTTGTCCGCGCAGTTCACGGTCGCCGCCACGGGGAGACCCAGCGACATGCGGAACTTGTTCCCCGCAGTCCCTCCTCTCCCTGCGCAGTTCATCCATTTCGACACAGAAGCCGACTGAGTTAACCAGTAAGCAACAGACAAACGATTCGGATCGTCGGGAGAGAATTGAGGACCGGGGCGAACGTACCGCGCTTCGACATGGCGACGGCGGCGGCGGCGGCGGCGCGAGGAGAACAGGTCGGCTAGGGTTTGCGCTGGTCGATGCCTTATAGGAAGAGAAGAAGTGTGGTAGTTGGACCTGGACTTTGGAAAGAGGGCCGTCAAAGAGATAATTTGAGGCCCAACATGTTAATTTCAAGACGGGCCAACCATGGGACAATATGAGGCCCGTCATGTTAAAAATAGACATTCTGGGTTTATCAAAGTTTTATATATGAAATGAAATAAAAATCGTATGCATGCTCCCTCCGTCCTAAAATAAGTGACGTTTTCGCTTCCTAATAAACATCTGCCAGCAATTATATATTAAAATATAAAAAATATTTATGATTAATTAATATCATCGGAAAAGATCTTTAAGTCTAGGTTTTAGTAAATTTATTTAAAAAAATAAATATTGCAAGTATTTTATATAAATCGAAATCAAACTTGTGGCATGAAAACCCAAAACGTCATTTATTTTGGGATGGAGGGAGTAATTGTCTATCACTATTCCGATTGTGTGATGCTTAGACCTATAGTTCTAATTACTATATACTTCCTCCATCCCAAATTTTAAGTTGTTTGACTTTTTTTGGCACTAAGTTTGACCGCTTGTCTTATTCAAAAAAAAATATGCAAAAATAGTCATATTTTAAAGTTATTCCTGAAAAAATTTTATTAATAAAGCAACCTACAACAAAAAAGAAGTGATATTTTGCCCAACAAAATTGAATAAGACAAGTGCTCAAATTTGGTGCAAAAAAAGTCAAACGGCTTACAATTTGGGATGAAGGAAGTAGAACTTAAAATAGAAACGAAAAAAAACAACTAAAAATTTAACCGAAAAATAAGTTCTCAATCCTTCTCTGGGTCTCCATCCCAGCTGTCCAAAAGCTTGTGACACCATAACTTCTAAACAACTGCATCCTTCCTTAATCTAAAAAAAAAACGCATCCTTCCTTCAACACCACTTCTTCTTCCTCTAGATAGAAGGTTAAGGTTTGTCTTACTGGTCAAATGATCCAAGAGTCTGTTATCAAAAAAAAAAAAAAAAAAAAAAAAAAAGGATCCAAGAGTCTTTCTACAATTTACTCTCAAAATCATCATTTCGGATAGTCATGTGAGTAAAATGGCTTTGTTTATTGTACCCTCCAACAAGTTTTATAATCTTTGCGTGTACTCTAAAGAGTAACCATCGCCCTTCATTTTTGGCTAGCGAGAAATCTAGAATAGAGGATGACTATGTTTTTTTATCCGATAATAAAGAGACCATTAGAGGTATTTTTTTTCCCATTCATTTTCTATAAGTTAAGAAGAACGTATAAAGTTTCTTAGAGTTGCTCTTAGATAATAGAGTTTCCAATGTCCATCTTTTTTAGCGAGTCTAGTGGGGATTAACTTAGAGGCTCTAAAAGGAGGCTTTGTTGGTAATACTTGGAGGACTAACGTAGATGCCCTCACATGAGTCGCTAATTAGTAATGGTAACAGTAAATGTATATACAGTGCAGGGTGCATAGACACGAGTGTTTAAAGAGAAATTTTGTCAGAAATATAGAAGTGTATAAATCTCTGCAATTTTTAATTGTCGGTGATTAAAATATACTAGACCAATGTGTTAACATGCATTAAGGACCGGTGCAAAGTTAAGCATCTCATATCATCTGCCACTCTGTTTCAAATCGTGGTTCTCTTTTCCTTTTCGGGAGTCAAATTTCTCTAGTTTTGACCATGCCTTAAAAAATCTTAACATATATATATTTGGTACTATAGATGTTGGTGTAGCAATTTTATTTTGTCGTGGGCTTCCGTGCATGCTTGAACTGAAACTGCTGTAGTGGCGTCAGTCCATCGTAGCGGCACTGCTGCAGTCGCAATCTGCAGCAATCTGCCACGGCCAACGTCCTTTGGGTCTGCAGCAATCTGCCACGGCCAACGTCCTTTTGGGTTTTGGCCGGCCCTTTCTGGACACGATCGGACCATCATCAGATCCGCACGCGTGACGCGTGGCTCCGGCCTCCGGCACCCCCCCAACTGCCACTAGTCTCGTCCTGTATTCCACGACCACCAGCGCCGTCCAGCTGAGACGTGTCCATCGCCGATGGGCCTGATGACTCACGGAGGCGCACCATCGTGTCATCAAGAGGCAGCTGGCAGCCGACGGCACGTGATGCGAGCGCCAGCGCGAGAGGTCGGTCGGCGGCGATCATTCCACCGTGCTTTTCCTCTGCGGCCGGCCGTCTGCGCCCAGCGTTACCGATCCTGCACCGAGCCGTGCCGTCTTTTGCTGTCCCCAGTCGTCACACTCGCACACTGCACAGATGAAAAGCATTGCGCATGTGTTCAGTCTCTGCAGACTGCAGCCAATGGGTGTGTTTAGCACCCAATTCCACTGTGCAAAAAGAAGATTCCCCGTTACATCAAAACGCCACATCGAAAGACGAAATGTAGGTAAAAAATAAACTAATTACATAGTTTAGATGTATATTGCGGTAGGATAATATTTACCACTAACAAACGCTTACGATTGCGATGTGAAAAATTTTGCAAATTTTAGGATCTAAACACACCCAATGTCCATGCCACAACACACGCGGGGCGGCTGGCTGCCGAACCACTGCCAGGCGGCAGCGGCCACTACACTACTGTGTGCGGTGTGCCGGTGCCAGTGCCACTCCAAACTTTGGCCGACCCAAGGCACAACACGACGCGACACAGGGCAACCCTCTAGTTCGTCTTTCGCCTTGCCAGTTTCCCATGACCAATACGCGAGGCGAGAGATCACTGCGTTGCCAAATCGCCACTGCCACTTCTCTTACGAATAATGCAACCGGCTTCAGCTAGGTGCTGATGAAAAGGCATCTCGTGCGGTTGGTGATATAGTTACCTGTTTTTGGCAGCGGGATGACGACGCAGGAAAAAGCCACCTGAAATCGGCATTTGCCCGGACCATTCCCACGATCGCCTCGTAATGGATGTCGTCGTCACCCACGTCGTCGTGACCGTGGCCCGTTGGGTGGCCGTTGGTAGGAGGAACGAACGACGCTAGTGCTGGCAGGCCCGGCCGGCCGGCGGGCGAGTGCGTCTACAACTAACAAGCAACGTGGCCAGCCGACCTAATATGCCTATAAAACCTGCAGCTGGGTGGTTTCGCTGGGGGCAGCGTCTTCACACTCGCACTTCACACAACAAGCGCATTTTGTAGAGCTACAGCGTGAAACAGAGAAAGAGAGGATGGCGTCTCTGCTCAGCCTGTACGGCATCGGCGGTAGTTCGCGGAGGCAGTCGGCGGCGCCGGTGAGGCGGCTGTTGAGGAGGCTGAGGTCCAGCTTCAGGCGGAGCGCGGGGCGGCCGAGGCGAGCGGCGGTCAAGTTCGGGTACGACCTGCACAGCTACTCCCAGAACTTAGACGACGGCCTTGTTGCTGCCTTATCAACTCCGGCGGCCACGGCTTGTGCTTAGCTAGTTAACTGCTACGATTCTGTGTGATAGGATAGCTAACTGTAGCCTCGTCAACTCCGGCGGCCACGGCTGCTAGGACCAGGATTCCATCTGCTTCTTCTGTTTGATAACTGTAACCAAGGTATTAGTGTGTCTTAGTGCTTTCTCACTGAGAGATCGATGGATCAGTCCAGTGTTAACTAACTTCTGGTGATATTAGCTAATATTAAACAAGCTGATTCACCCGATTATTGTAAATACAAGTTACTTCGTGTTGTGATTATTAGCTATGCACAAGACAGTAATTCCATGCCTGCCATATATCAACAATCAATATATGGTACTGAAGTGAAGGAGTAGTGCTATTGATTGTTATTTGTTGATGAGAACTATAGCTGCTTGAGAATACAAACTTTGTATTACTGCTATGGTACTGAAGTGGATTTTTTAGAATGGATGTGTATGCAAAAGGGAATGTAAATGGAAGGAAATGAAATACAGTAGAAAGTTTTAGGCAATCTTGGCTGCAATATATATCTAAAACGGTTTCAATAATTATTAGGGCAATACTCAAAGCCAGCATGAGACAGTGTAGAAGGCATGCTGAGCAAAAGTGCGAACTTAAGTATAATACCCTATTTTCCAAATCACATTTTATTTTCCAAATCACATCTTCCTTTTAGAAAATAAAATATATTAATATCACTTCTTCTACATCGACTAATGTTTATTATTGTTCATTATTACAAGCAAGGGTCAAACAATCTCCAAAGCAAAATTTTTAGCCATAAAGCCAACGAAGTTTCAGAAAAAAAACTAAAGAGCAATTCTATTGCTAAATCTCTAGCTGTGCTTTGCAAACACATCCATCACGCCTGTCTCAAAGCCACGCAACACATCTTTACTAAGTGACCTCTTTCAAGTATAGGGACCTTTACCTAGCTAGTCCAATAAGTCATCTTGAAGATAACCTGCAATAAGATGATGTTAATGCCTTTTCAAAAACAAATCATTACAGTTTTAACCAAAGCGCCCAACAAATTGCACTTGGGCCACAAGGATTGAAGATTTCATTTTCCTATTTAACCCTTTGCAATCAACTTGTAAACAAATTGTGTACACCGTTTGGAGGTTTCAGGATAAAAGAAAACCAAACCTAAACAATTCTAGACAGGAATTTAGCGTAATGTCACTTCTTGTATTGCTTGGAAAAATGGTTCCTTATAACGTACTAGCGTAATCCCATACGAGACATCTGTGTAGCCATTTGATCGACGACCGCTTTAGCAGGCAGCAGCACCATCAAATTCGCAAAAGCTTCTGTTCCCAGCCAAATAAAGCTCATCAATGCGAACTTGCGAAGGAAAGGAAAACTAATTAACTAGCATCCGGGTTTAGGTCAAGGCAAAATCTCTCAAAAGCAAGGCTGGTGACTCATCCTTGGACCATGATGATTCGGATGATTTGTAGTTTTGTACTACCTACCACCTTCTCATATATAGTGTCACTCCACTACCACCAACCCCATCTCTCTTACAAAAACAAAACAAAATCAAAACAACGACTGCCGTGATCTGCCGATCATCTGATCGGGATGAAGACCCAATTCCATATCTGCGTTTCATTAAGTGGCAGCTTCCTGTCCTGTCATGTCATATAGAGATTTTTGCTTTTCACACTAGTGCTTTCCCTTTTGCTCTTTCTTTAGGATCGATGTAGAAATGCGATATAGTCAGACAGAGCATGAAATCCGCTCCCATCTTTTTTGAACGAAATAAATCCGCTCCCCATGTTGATCCTCCTCATGTATGACTCAGCTCGACGGTATCCTTTTTCTCCCCCGCTCGGCCTACTTCCCTCTTTTTTCTTGGAAAGATATCAACTAGCTGTAAAAAGAAGGGACCATGTTCAAAGCTTTAGCTCGTGTTGTGTGGATATAGACATATACCTTTTGGATTCAATTAACTTGTCATGTACAATTCGGTACATGGATAAGATGATGAGAAAAGAATCAATACCCAGTTATCCATGGCGAGTGGCTAGCTTGGAGTGCTCGATCTCGGCCTCTCGATCGTGTGTCCATAGTCCATACTCCATGCATCGCCGGCACTGCAAACCAGAATCGATCTTGTGCCTAACTGCCGAGTGATCGCCATCACAGCAGCAACTAACGCATGGCCACTCGGACGGTGGTCGGACCAGCTGCGCGATCCGGCGGCAGGGGGATAGGCGGAGCCGGAGGCCGCCGTCCTATCGGCTATCGCGCACCATCGCTTTACCAGCCTAATTAAGCAGCTCAGGCGGCGTGTCGAGAATTGCCATGGCTAACCCTCTCATCCTAGCTCAGCTGGTCACTAAATTAGCATCATGCGTCGCCAAATCGTCACTGCCTCTTCAGCTACCGTTGAAAGAACATCTTGTTCGGTTGGTGATAGTTACCTCTTTTGCCCAGAGCAGGATGACGACGCAGGAAAAGGCACCGGAAATCGGCATTTGCCCACGATCACCTCGCCTCCTAGTGGATGTCATCGTCACCCACGTGGCCACGTCGTGACCATGGCCCACGGCCGTTGGTAGGAGCGAGGAACGATGGCGGGCCCGACCAACCTGCCGGCGAGAGTGTCTCCAAGCCAACCTGATCGATGAGGCGTGAGGCCCTGAGCTGATGAGCCTATAAAACCTGCAGGGTGGTTTCATTGGGGGCAGGGTCTTCTTCACACTTCAGCCTGCACAAGAAAAAGCAAGAACGACTGCACTGTATAGCTCTACAGCGCCGGCCGTGAAGAGTGTCCGAGAGATACAAGGATATGGCGTCTCTGCTCAGCCTGTACGGCAGCGATGGCCGGAGGAGGATGAGTGGCACGGCGGCGCCGGTGAGGCGGCTGTTGAGGAGGCTGAGGTCCAGCTTCGGCCGGAGCGCGGCGGCGCGGCCGAGGCGAAGCGCGGTGAGGTTCGGTTATGACCTGCACAGCTACTCCCAGAACTTCGATGACAGTGTCGCCTCGTCATCTCCGGTGGCCATGGCTTGTTCTCGTAGCTAGGATTCTAGAAGCAGCAGGATTATTCTGCTTCTTCTGTGTAAATAACTATATGTAGCCTTGTATATACAAATTATTTAGTCTTTGTAGTAATTAATTAGCTTTTTTTAGATAATAGATAATACAATCCGCCTCTACATCCGATGTACACACCAATTATTACAAAGTTTGAGAAGCACAATGTCTTTAAAAACGACATAAGCATTATAACAAACGAAAAGATGCTTCCACCCTCTATTTGAAATTTCTAAAGCAACCATCTCTAAACGCTTGCTCAAACACACGAGGGCTTCTTTTGTTTGCTCAAGACGCTGTGCAGCTGGGCCCGTGAGCGTAGCCAATAAGCTCCTCCGAAAAATAACCCGCATAATAGAGTTAGATTTCAATTTTTTAAAAATCGTGTCATTACGACACCTCCAGATGGCCCAGAAAAGAGCAGCCACACCAACCCAAATCAGAGGCTTAGTCTGTCTATTCTGATTTCTAAGCCATGTACCAAACATATGGTTAACAGAAACAGGTTGTGTTAGATTAGTAGCATAGAAAATGATCCTCCAAATCATTTTAGAAAGGAGCAGGAGATGTTGATAGTCTCATTCAAATTACAACATTCACATTTTCTGAGTAATTAATTAGCTATATGCACAAGGCAGCTGTTCTATGTGCCTGCCATATATAGATCAACAATCAGCAGATTGCTTTGGTCAGCTGGTTGAACGGATGGATTGATTTAAGCTGCAAGCTCTGTATGCTGATTTATAGATTTATTATCGAGGTGACTGGCACACCTTTGCAATGGGTATGTTTGGTTGCTAATTATTGTTATTCAAGTGAATCGTCAATCCAAGAATGATCTGTCCCACGAAGAAAGATTTTATAGCATTCAAAATTTGCTCTAAAAAAAAGTCACTATAGCACTTTTGACACTATAGTGGTATTGTTCCACATTATTTATGAATATAACATGTCCTACACAAATTCTATATTGCATCTTGCTTCTTGGGACGAGACCGATAATTCAAGAATTTGTGGAATTTTTACATAGATAATTATAGCTCGAAATGACACGAATTCTCTTCTAGTTTCACCAGTTTACCTATTAACAATGTCCTAATGTGGACTTATGTCGTTTTAGGATTTGAAGACTAGAAACGTTGTTGAATTGCGTGTGGTATATGATCACAAAAGTTTTGAGGTATGATCACAAAAGTTGTTGAATTGCTTGTGGTATATGATCACATAAGTTTTGGATTTGAAGACTTGAAATTTTGTTGAATTGCGTGTGGTATAACTTGGATTTGATAGAGTCTCCAAGTTATTTTGCTTGAGGACTAACATGTCCTACAAAAACCCTATAGTGCACTAGCTTCTTGTCTTGGGAGTAGGGACCCGATAATTCAAGAATTTGTGGAATTTTTACAAACATAATTATAGCTCAAAACAATATGAATCCTTCAAGTTTCACCAGTTTATGCTCTACCTATTAACAGTATCCTAATGTGGACTTATCGTTTTTGCTTTTGAAGAGTACTTGAAATGTTGTTGAATTGTGGGTGGTATATGATCACCAAAGTTTGAATTACTATGGTGTTGAAGTGGAATATAGAATGGATGCGTATGCAAAAGGGAAGGAAATGAAGAAATACAGGGGAACCTTTAGGAAATGAAGAATTTTAAAAAATAGTTCTCAGAATATGCTAAAATGGTTTCAATCTGGGGAATCTTGTAAACCAACATGTGACACAGTGTACAAGACCTGCTGGAGTTGCTCAGCTAATGTGAATTTTTGAGGAAGTAATCCCCCTTGCTACTATGTTCCAAACCACTTGTTGATTTCTTCTATTGCTTGGGAAATAGTTGTGTTAGAACATTCCATAAAAGACATCCGTGTAATTTAGCCTGGACTACTATTGATTGACCAGTTTAGCATGCATCAGCACCATCAAATCGCAAAAAACTAATCTCGACATCTAAATAAAGCTACTGATCTCAAGGCTGAAGGAAAGAAAACAGGAATAGCATGATGACTGCCGACTCATCCTTGGACCATGATGACTCGGATGATTGACACTATACCATGTTCTCTTATGAAAACAGAAGAAAACAAAAGCAAAAGGCAAAAAAAACACAAGGACGACCGGTCCTTTGTAGTAATTGATCTGCCGATCAACCGATCGGGCCGAAGACTGATCCATCCCATGCAAATGCAACCTTCCTGTCATCTAGAGATTTTTGCTTTTAACACTAGTGCTGTCCCTTTTTCTCTTTCTTTAGGATGCAGAAAGCCAAAGGGTGCTTAGTCCGATTGGCTAAGTCCGCACTCCACGGGTCCCAGTTCGAATCCCGTGGGAAATTTCAGGCTGTGGTTAAAAAAATTTCCTTCGCCGATCCCGCGCTGCCAAAGCACTAGTTAAGAGCTCGCCCAGGTCCCGTATGGATCGAGCTGTGGGTTCTGGTTGGTATACCGGCCCAGGGGCTACAGTGTCCTGCCTAGAGCTCGGTTGATATACCGCTCTTGGGTTTGGTGTAATTCTGGCCCCGTCTTCTCCAAAGTGGATTGAGGATCGTAGTTCCCATGGCCTTGAAGCTCCTAGTGTCAGTGGACTGGGGTTCGGGATTTTTCGGGAGAAACCGAGGTTTCTTCTAAGAACAATGCCGGTGGGGCGGTCTTTCCCCACCCGACCGAAGTTTTTTAGGATGCAGAAAATTCGCTATGGTCAGAACATGATACTTTCCAATCCGTTCCCATCTTCATCCTGCGCATACATGACTCAGCTCTTTAAAGACCATGCTCCTTGCTCCAGCTAGCTGTGAAAAGGAAGGAGGGACGGGCCATGTTCAAAGTTTTAGCTCGTTTTGTGGAGATGTGTATAAACTTTATTACTTTTGGGTTTATTTAACCCTGTACAAGGATAAGATCATCTAGAAAAAATTAGTAACAGTTATCCTTGGTGAGTGGCCTTGGAGTGCTCTCGCGTGTGTCAGCATCTGATCTCCGTAGTGGATGCGTCGTCACCATGCGAGCACCGTGGCACCATCCGAGGTTATAAAACTTAGCGTGCATAGGCACAAGATCTTCAGAAGCTACAGCTGTAGCATCGAGAGACCTCCGAGCAAAGAGGGCAATAGCGGTTGCGACGAGACAGGTTGTGACTTGTGAGTTGCGACAACGTACTCTCGTGTGAGCGAGCGATCGAGAGAGAGAGAGAGGATGGCGACTCTGCTCAGCCTGTACACCGGCGGCGGCAGCAGCAGCCGGGCGACGCCGCCAGGAGCGGCAGCCCACGATCGGCTACGGCGGTGAAGCAGCTGCTATCGAGGTTGAGATGCTCCTGGA
>JADLZK010008442.1:0-240973 GCA_015847255.1 Hyparrhenia diplandra | reverse complement strand
CCGGCCGGTTAGCTTTTCATCAGTCGTACGACTCGTACCCGTACGTGCGCAAGTTTTTGCAGTTTTAAATGAGGAACGACTGACGCCGGCCGGCCGGACCCTACCCAAACCCAAAATCCAAATGTGAATGCCGCAATCCTTTGGAATTTATCCGTGACGCCGGCGCCGACGCATGCAACGGCACACACGCGCGATCTGGGCTGCTGCCGCGTAAGCAAATCTCGGCTGGCGTCTGGCGCCGTGTCGTCGTCTTGATAGGCCTTCAAATCAGTGGCGATCGGTCGGTCGACACGGCCATGCCGAGCCAGCTCGCTCGCCTCACCTCACCCACACGGCCACCCGTGGGCAGTGGCCGCCGGGAGCGTGACGTGTGCATGTTGTGTCCGCCGCCGCTGTTCCCGTGACGGAGGAGAGATGGCGACGGCTCTGGTGAGATCTGACCCGACGGCAAGCGGCGCTCCTCGCCGCCAGGCGCCGGCTCGATCTTCTCATAGCGCCGTGCCGTGGGAACATGGCCCGATCGATCGCCGCTCGATGATGAGATAGATAGATGGATGGATGGTCTATGTCCAGGGATCTATGGACCATGGCCCGCGACACGTCAACAGTGCACCACCTTTTCGATCAAATCGATCTCAAGTACTGTGAAAACTGTGGAACTGGGCCGGGGCGATGCACGCACCTGCGCATGTGTGAATGTGTCATGTAGGATAGATAGGCAAGGGCCTAGCTAGGCATAGGCCGTCGTCAATATTACAGTAACAGCATTTGTGTACATGATTGATTAAAGATCATTATTCGCTACCACTCTCGGCCATGCAACTTGCAACCACTATTGCAGGAATCATTGTTGTCGACAATAGAAGCCACAGCTCCGAAGGCTCTGGCTCTTTGTGTCAATACATTGCCACAACATTCCTGTTCTCAGGCTTTGCTTGGGCCTTATGGATAACAAGGAACAAGATAGTTATTGAGAAAGCTTGTGCCTAAAGCTGTATTTGATGTATAATCTATAACGCCTTATCTTTGATGCGAAAATGGAGCCTCAACCTTTAAAGGACAAAGACTTGAAGCGCTTCGGCATGGTGAAGGACAACATTCTGGTGCAGCTACAAGCGTTCAAGCCTTCGACAATCTTGTTATCAGACATTTTCGAGTTCTAGTGATTGTCTTAGGTTTTTACTTTCTGTTTGTTTGCCTTTCTTTTGAAACTGGCATCCCCAGTCTTGTAAGAGCTCGTGTTGCTTTCTAATAAGCAGAGTAATACTCGTTTTTTAAAAAAATACAATAGCCATAACATTTTTATTTTTTTTTAATTATTCTAGTGATTTCAAATTCTATTTTAGTATTTAAAATTTATTGTTATTTCCTACCGAATAGACGGAGACTAAGGAGCTGCGTTGTTCGAGTTAAAACTGCTCCTTGCAGTCCCGCTACGGTGCGTTTCCAAAGCAATATGGCCAAAAGTGGCATTGCTCTATGTAGTACGAGTAGTAGTGATGATTTTTATCGTGTCAACATAGTACAATTGTCGACGACTCGTCCCATGCTTTTGTCTGCTTTCCGCAACCAGAGAGCTCTGCAACACCGAAATTGGCGCGGCAGGGGAATAGGCAAAAGCTTCGCCCACTCACACGCTGTCTCGAGGACGATTGGGTCAGAAAAGGAATTGAACGCGCTTGAAAATTGTTTATAGATCGGAGAGATGCAGCGATGAGTTCAATCCGGCCCCTACCCGTACGTGATAGCGTGATGGGCGAAGGAGAGATCAGGAACAGGGGACACGCCGATCAGAGATGACGATACACTCTGCAGACCGATTCAGATTTGGGGTCCATGGTCCAGCTGCAAGCTCGCCCACCGGGATTATTGAGCAGATGGATTTGTTGTTGATGCGAGTATAATCAGCTCGAACTCGAAGAGCACAGTTGTCACTGTTCCAACACTGGTCATATCACGTGTGTGTTCGTAGTAAATCAATGTAGACTCAGCATTTTAGATATCGAAGGAAGGTGGGGCCAATTTGCATTTAACCCCCTAGCAACAACACGCGATCGGGTAGAATTAATGTATTTTAGGATTAAAATGTTAAATTTTGACTCATAAACCGGAGGACCGGCCGGCCGGTTTCATTCATGAGAATCATCAACGACTCAAATTTCAGCACGCCTAAACTGATTCATAAGTGAATTTGACATTAATTAAATATGACATATGCTAGTCATATACATGACATATATATGTGCCTAAACATGAATTCGCGAATTTTGGTAGGTGCGGCCGGTGACCAGAAAAAAGAACATGCAAATCTGTACGTATTCAAACCCGTGTGGCCGTGTTTAAAAGTCCACGTACACTCTTGGAATTGTTGTACTTACATGTGCCACTATAAATCTCTAATGTCTTGACCACACCAATCAACCTGTAAAGTATAGGATTACACTGCTTGATAGCTACTCCTGTCCCATCCTAGTTTGACGTTTTTGACTTTTGAACTTCATGTTTGAGCATCTGTCTTATTCAAAATATTTATGCAAATTATAAAATAAAATAATCAATATTCAAGTATCTTTATTGATAAAATAAGTCTGTAACAAAATAAATTATATTTGTGCAAAAAATTTGAATAAGACGAAGATCGAAAAAAATTTGACACGGAATTCAAGACAAACTCGACGGAGGGAGTAGGTAGGTCATAGAATAGCACCACAGCCGTGATACCGTACAATATTACATCATATCCAGCATAATTAGCTGGTGGTCAGTTGCAATAATCCTCAGATCAGAGGACTTGTCTTTGTCTCCATCGGGTAGTAGCTAGCCTGCTGCATAATCGCCGTGCACACACACACGTCCAGCAAGCCAGCCATCGCGGGCTATATACGTCCAGACTGCTTTTTTGCGAATGCGTACTAGGCTTCCTAATCCCCCATTTGACCCAATTATACAAGTATTAACGTAACGTCACGAGGTCATTCTGGTAATCTAGCATGTTCGCTCAGCCTATAAATTGGGCCGCACCCACCGCCTCTTTCTCCACACAAACTCACTCTGTTAAGCAACAACCCATTGAGCAACCGAGCGAGCTAGTGAGAGACGAGAGCTAGAGAGCCAGCGAGAGAGATGGCAGCCACGGTTTCGTTCCCGGTGGTGAACATGGAGAAGCTGGAGACCGAGGAGAAGGCCACGGCCATGGCGGTCATCGCCGACGCCTGCGAGAACTGGGGCTTCTTCGAGGTGTGCATATATATACACTACACTTCGCTAACACCAAGCAGTACATAACAATTAACCACACAGTAGGAAGAACTTAACTCGCTTGTTGTTTCCCTTGGCCGGCCTCTAGCTTCAATCTTCAGCATAAGCTCATTCCGTCAGTGTATATATATATCTTTGCTTATTCCGGCGCCGTTCCAGAAAACGGCAAAAAGCCAATGAGGAAAGCATTCCAGTAGCTAGCTTTACCTAACAAACAGCCTCCACGATCGAACGTACAGATTCCTATTCTCCATGCCATGGACCGGCCGACCAAATTGATTCTACCACCTCACTTGCATCGCCCGGCCAGCCCAACCTGTCGATGGCAACACCACCTCGATCACCGCTCACGCCTGGCTGAGTCCTGACCATTCGCTAATGAGTATCTTATTGGTTTCGTTTGATGCAATCCTTGCTCATCACATGCTTGATGCAGATGCTGAACCATGGCATCTCGCACGAGCTCATGGACGAGGTGGAGCGGCTGACCAAGGCGCACTACGCCACGTTCCGGGAGGCCAAGTTCCACGAGTTCGCGGCGCGGACGCTGG
This sequence comes from Hyparrhenia diplandra, assembly GCA_015847255.1. Classification (NCBI taxonomy): domain Eukaryota; kingdom Viridiplantae; phylum Streptophyta; class Magnoliopsida; order Poales; family Poaceae; genus Hyparrhenia; species Hyparrhenia diplandra. The sequence goes on along the minus strand of JADLZK010008442.1, from coordinate 237,164 downwards.
AGGCCGGCGACAAGGGCGCCGACATCAAGGACGTGGATTGGGAGAGCACCTTCTTCGTCCGCCACCTTCCGGCCTCCAACCTCGCCGACCTCCCCGACGTCGACGACCACTACAGGTGTGTGTGTGTGTTCAAACTTCAAACACTTAAACACTACGTGTGTCATCACTAAATTAACTATGTTTGCAGCATAGTATTAATATTAGTGGCTGGCAACATTCGACTCGACCCAATCAGTCTTTTGTTAAAGTTTTTTGTTGGCTTCTGTCGGAAAGTTCAAAGTGCCATGTCACCAGCTTTTGACTCTTGTCTCTGAACCAGTTTTTTTTATTCTCAGCTTGGGTGACTTTGGTCTATCAGGCTGAGATAGATTAGTGCCTTTGATGCAAGCCTACAAAAGATAGCTGACGACGCCACCTATCGTGCTATAGGCCCAATCAGACACTTTTACACGTCTTACAGCAGAAAGGCTCTAAATACTGTTAAAAAAAAAAACTGTACTACCTGACCTGATCTGACCTGCTCCTATTAACGAATTAAGTAATGAATGTTTCAACAAATTTTGTCCAAACATGTATAATTAGGTTTGGCAGCAGTACTAGCGCGTGTTCCTTCTATAGTATCAGAATTTTGCCTGACGGCGACGTGAATAGTTATCCGATCATGCATTTTGATGCTTGACAAGTGTTTATCAGATGGAATGCTATGTTAGTCCAGTAACCATCACAAGTCGAATCACTTTTTAGCAGGTGACAGTCAGACAGTGCGATCGATCGACGCGCTTTTTGTTTGTTTGGTGGAATATTCCACCCGTGTTTAAAAAAAGCCAGCCATCTTCTTCTGTGTCGCTGCAGGCAAGTGATGAAGCAATTTGCATCGGAGATACAGAAGCTGTCGGAGAAGCTGCTGGACCTGCTGTGCGAGAACCTGGGCCTGGAGCCCGGGTACCTGAAGGCGGCCTTCGCGGGCTCCAACGGCCCAACGTTCGGCACCAAGGTGAGCGCGTACCCGCCGTGCCCGCGCCCGGACCTCGTCGACGGCCTCCGCGCGCACACCGACGCCGGCGGCATCATCCTGCTGTTCCAGGACGACCAGGTGAGCGGCCTGCAGCTGCTCAAGGACGGCGAGTGGGTGGACGTGCCGCCCATCCGCCACGCCATCGTCGTCAACATCGGCGACCAGCTGGAGGTGATCACCAACGGGCGGTACAAGAGCGTGATGCACCGCGTGCTCACGCGCCCCGACGGCAACCGCATGTCCATCGCGTCCTTCTACAACCCGGGCGCCGACGCCGTCATCTTCCCGGCACCCACGCTCGTCGGCGCCGCCGGCGCCGAGGAGGAGCGTGCCGAGGCCACGTACCCGAGCTTCGTGTTCGAGGACTACATGAACTTGTACCTGCGCCACAAGTTTGAGGCCAAGGAGCCCCGGTTCGAGGCCATGAAGTCTCCCATCGCCACCGCGTGAACAAACACTCCTGCTGCCTTCTACGTCCCTGCGTGGTCAGCAAGTATGCTTGAGTTTCAAGCCTTCGGGCTTGAACGAGCAACGTCCATCACGTGCTTATATATAGTGGCACGTACGGTTATGTGTGTATCGATCGTGTAATGTACTGTATTTTGTTTGTCTCAGATCTATGTGTACGTATATATTGTGTATTGTGTACTGTATAAAAGTGTGTAGCGTCTGATCACTGTATGGGCTGTGTGTATGTGAGACCAGCGCCTGGTGTGATGGTATTACTACCACATCAAGTAAGGGAACACGAATTATTAGCAATGCATATATGTGAGTTATATGGAACCCCAAACGAACCTTTTTAGTCTATGAAAACAGGATGTAAGGAGTGCTGGCGGCGCCATCGACACCGCACGCAGATAGAAGTTCCCGTGCTTTTTGCGGCATATACGTGCGTGCAGCCTTTATAGGGTGATGAGATGAGATTAAAAATTTAGATGATATTCACTTTTCCAGGGAGTTCTGTCATGTCAGGCATCACCAACGTCAGTTCGTGGTGTGGGGGCATGTACCATGGCACCTTCCGTGACAACTCCAACGGGCCTACGCGGGAAGCCCAAGCCAAGATAATTAATGGGCTGGTTGCGGAGCTTGGCGTCATAACCCGCCCTATTTTTTTTTTTTTCCTAACAAGCCTTAGTTAGGTAAAATTCAGGTGACGAAAGTTAATTAGTACCACATCGCACGGTGACAGACATATGGCTGGTGAGACGTGTACAAATCAAGAGACATGGCAACGATCCAACTCATACCTTTCTCGGCCTTTTGGCTAAGATCAAGTGTAGTATCTGTTCTTATCAGTTTAATATCTGATATGTGGGTCACGTACCCACAATGATATTAAATTATTTTTTTCTTAGGGAGAATCTAATATGGTAGCTTGCTACTAAGGTTCTTGTGTCGCCCTAGCGTTGCACTATTGCTTGGGCTTGGCACACCCCTACTAAATCTTGTTGAAAGTTTGTATAATATTTATATTTCAAGCTGTCTAAATTGGTTTATGTTGGAATTGAAGAAAATTGTGTGATTCAAATTTTTAATTATCAGCTATATGTGTGGTCCTTTGTATTTGTAGGATGAAGAGATATTGCCCCGTTAGAAGTTTGAACTGTTATACATTTTTTTAGCCAAAATACAACTCCTATAACTTGTATTACACATAGTCTGAGTCATCCTAGACAGTTTCCTTGTGCCTGAATCCTCAAATGAACGTAACACCAGCTTGACCGGAAATTGTGTGTTTCATATAGAGAGTTATGCAATAGTTAAGTCCAGTATATAATTTGACAAAAACCAGACATGTTTACCAAGAGACTTGAGAGCTCCAAGCTAATCTACGTGCATATACGTTCGGATTTTTTATTCATGGACGAACTCCATGTGGCGGAAGATTGCTCTCCTCGTCTTGATCTCCTGCACTGGCCCAGAATTTTAAGCTCTTGCTTTTCTTTTTCTTTGCCGTTTTACATCGCAACACTTTTTTTTTTTTTTTTTTATAGAAAAGGCAACACTGTTAAACAGTGGAGTAGGATCCAAATGCATGGGCCTGTTTTGATTGTGGTCTGTCGAGCAAGTACGGTCCATGTAAACAATTGTAGCCCCTAAAATCTAAAGGAAAATCGGACGTGTGGCAACAACTATCCTGGCCGAATCAAAATTCCCAAGAATCAAGCAGGCCGTTAAGCCTCATTAATCAGCCTTCGTCAACCAAGCCCAATTGCCTACATGACTGGTAAAGTTCGGTGGATCCACCAATTCCGTTGTCAGACCCAACACGGCCCACCAGCGAATCGAAGCCTCCGTTCTCTACTATCACGAACTGCCTCGGGCCCATCATGCCATCATTCCAATCCCCAACAGTCCACAGTCAATAGTGTGCGCACTCGATTCACCAATCCACCGCACCCAGGTGCCGGCCGGGCACGGAAATCACCGCTCATGACGACGGCAGATCTCTCGTCTCGATCGGTGAAAGCAGGCCCAATATTCTCTTCTCGGCTTTCACCCCCTCCGGTGGTCCACTGCCTGCCGACTCCAATTGGCACCTTCCTCCTTCACATGTCGCTCGCGCACGGCCGCAAGTCACCTACCGCGGGCTAGGGATGATCGGCCTCTTCCGCTGCTCCGCGCGCTCGTGGTCGTGGTGGCTCATGTACCCGTTCCCATGTACGCGTTCCCATGTCTGTCGCCACGACCTCCTACGGCACGCCGCACTGGTATGGTAGGCAGCGTAGTTGTCGAAAGGTTAGGAGAACCAGAGATTTTGGGAAAGTTTTGGATCCGTGCCCATGTCTGCCCACTACCATGCACCGAGCAGTTGAGCAGTGGTGCTGCACGACAACATCTGAAAGCGGTGCTTTCCAATTTCCAGGGACCAGCGACTGCCCCATTTCTAGAGTGATCAGATCATATACTAGGCTTCCAGACGTTTTTATTTAGTACAAAAATCGAAAAGGCAGCGTTGCTTTGCGATCCGAGACTTTCCAAAGCAATTCGGCACAAATCCTCGATTCCAACTATGGTTTGTGTATATAGTCAAAATGCTCGCGGAACCCCATAGAACGTTTTAGGGAGTAGGGAGCGGAAAAGGGCAGACATCGAGACAAACACGGACGCGTCATGAGTTCATACTCAAGTGTACTACATTGTCGTCCACGCTAAGCTCCATTTCCGGCACGCACGCAAATTTGAGGCGATGATGGAACAAGAGTCAAACAGCTCACTCGAGTCGAGTCGAGACAAACCATAGTGGGTGGGTCACATCACATGGCGCGAAAAGGCTAAACCCCATTAATTGATTAATCTATACTGATCATCAGATTATAATAGTAGCACTAGCATGCTGCATGCTAGTAGTAGGAGTACTAGTTACATGGACTAAACAAAGGTATCCACCATTAGCCAAAGCTGCAAAAGGACGGCGTACAGCTACAGTGATGTACAGCACGCTGCGTCGCTGCAGGAGTCAAGGCTGCAAAGCAAGCTGCAAAAGATTCTCCGGCACCCTCTCGTCTGATGAGCCGCTGCCATCGATCCTTTTGTTCCTCGAGATAGCCGCTGGCGTTACAATCCACCCACTGTTGCTTCAGTTCAGACCGTCGATGGGAGGTCGCACTTGCCCATCTCTGCAAACAATGCACCCAGTGAGATCGCAGGTTAGATCACAATCAACTCTTAAAAACAGCACATTCTCCCATCTAACGGCGGATTATCACACTCCTGCCAAAGCGCACATGAGGACGCCTCTCGAGACGACCTCTCGAGACGACCACTGACTGGTCCAGGGAGGCACGCAGTACTCTACTGCTCCCTCCGGGATGGTCGTTTACGACAGCGACACGGTCTCCAAAACACAACTTTAACCTCTTATTATTATAAAAATATTTATAAAGATGTGATATATGTATACTTTTACCAAAGTATTTTTAAAGACAAATCTACTCATATAATTTTTACATTTACAAACTCAACAACTTAAAAGTTATTGATGATTTATATTCCCGATGTTTAACCCAAACCTCGTCTAAAACGACTTATAATACCATCTCGGAGAGAGGATACATACGAACAGTACAATAATGAGTGGAGTAAAGAAATTGCAGTACGGCGACGAGCTGAAAAATGCACCGGCAACGCGGTCTGACGTCCAGACATGCACGCGGCCCAGCGAAGGACGACGGCACAGACACAGGAGAGGACGGGTCATATCACGTCGGTCTGCGAGCCGCACAAGCCCCGTTTCAGTCATTATTGCAGCTTGTGCTCCTACTGCTACATGGACCGGAGTACTCCTAGGGAGGAGTAGTATATAGTATGCAATATGCAAGTGATCAGGTCACTCGTAATAAATCCGTCCCAGTGACAACAGCTCGATTGAACACGGCCATAACTGACTGCTTAAAATCGCAGTACAGATTTGGTGACCGTGCAGCAGTAACGGCTGCAGGAAAACTACGGAGTGTGGTACAGTATGTACTGTGCGGCGTGCTTTAGACCTGGGTTTACTGTACTCGTAAAAGAACGGGGAATCATTCGCGTACAATGGCAAAGCAGCTTTGATTTCAACTGTTGTTAGTGTATCAGTAAAAATCAATGAGGCCAACTTGGGTCCTACGGGATGTTTCATGCCTAGGTTCCCGTGATCATTCGTCACTTTAACCGATACTGTGTGGCTTTGGTCGCCTACTGCTGGTCACCATTTACATGTGTGAATTGCACCTAGCAGTGACAGCATTTACATTTTACTACTACTACGTGATTGAACGAACGAATTCATTGACTACCACTACGTTTGCACGAACGAACGGTACGAGAATCGAATGGATTGGGCGATATTTAGCTGGGTCGAAAATGGCACGAGGAGAGGAAGATGAGTGGCGGCAGATGCTTACTTGGTGCCTGGTTGACGACGTAGGCGGCGCCGGCGAAGTCGCAGGTTCCGATGGACCGGCCCTTGCGCTGGTAGTAGTCGTTGAAGGCGTAGGAGGCGTGCGCCACCATGGTGTTGGGCTCGAAGCACGCCGCGCCGGGCTGGATGGCCTTGCAGTCCGCGCCGCCGGGGCCGCACGCGTAGTCCAGCGCCGCCTTGAGCCGCTGCTCCCCGGCCATCGCGTTCGCCACGCACCATGCCTCCCCGGTCGTCACCTTCACCCCGCTCGGTGGGTTCACGGTGGTACTGCCGCTGCCGCTGCCGGGCCCGCCGTTCTCCTGCCATCCGAGGCCTCCGTTGCCCTGGCTGCCGCCGCCGCCAGAAGGGTTCCCACCGCCACCTAGGACGAAGTCGACCTCGTACACCTTCTGCTGGTTCGGGTAGAAGACGCCGTAGTTGCGTTCGGAGGTGGGCCCGGGCTTCTGGTTCTCGTTGAAGAGCGCGAAGAGGTACACGTCGATGTCGGCGTCGGGGCGGCGAGGTGTGCCGGCGTTGCCGGATAGCACGCGGCGCGCCAGGTTGCCGTTGTACGCCGCGGCGTTGGCCGCCGAAGCGCCCACCTCGCTGGAGTCGCCCTTGGACGGCCAACCCGTCTCGGAGACCACCATGCGCACGCCATTGTAGTTCCCGAGCTTGCTGACCGCGGCGAACACGGCGTCGAGCTGCGCGTCGAGGAGGCTGTAGTACTTGAGTCCGTTCCCGGTGTCGAGCACGCCGGCGTTGGGGCGGAACAGCGCGTAGTCGAGGGAGATGTCGCCGGCATTGCCGGAGTAGGCGAAGAACGGGTAGGCGTTCACCATGAGGTACGACCCGGTCTGCGCCAGAAAGTCGAGCATGGGCTTCATGACGGCCTGCGCGAGGTCCTCCCGGAACGCGCCCGCCGAGGACGGGTACGACGACGCGAGCGCGGTGAGCGCGATGGGCGACGACACCTTGACGTCGTTGTCGAGGCCGAGCCTGGACAGCGCGGCGTGCACGTTGGTCATGGCCGGGACCAGCTGCGCCGTGACGTTCTTGGCCGTCGCGAACACCTCGTTGCCCACGGCGATGCCGTGGATCTGCGTGGCCGGGTAGTAGGCCGCCACGTTGCGGCGCACCCACAGGAGCGCGTAGGACGCGCGCGACGCCGCCGCGGCGAGCTGCTCGTTGGGCAGCGCCACCACCACCTTGATGCCGGTGTTGGCCAGCGCGCGCAGCACCGTGGGGTCGGCGTCGTAGAGCTTCACCTGCGCGACGCCCCCTGCTGCTTCAGCAGCTGCACCACCGCCGCCGGGTTCGGCAGATCGTTCGCCACGCGGCCGTAGTTCACGCCCACCGTCCCCGCCTCTGAAACCAGAACAAACCACGAAAACACACCTATTAGTCACCAAACCGCCACCTGCATTGCCGCATTGTCACAAAAAGAAGTTGATTTTGGTGCGTTCCGGTGGATTTTACCTGCCGGGGAAACGGAGAGGAGCGCCACCGCCGTGGCGAGGAGGAGGGCGGCGACGAGGAGGCGGCGTGGGGGCGCCATGCTCTGGTGCTTCGCGGAGAGGCAGACCGAGCAAGACGGCGCGCGCGGGGGGTGAGTGGGCGAGTGTGTGGGGCGGAGGGAAAGCGAGGAGGATGGGGAATTTTATGGCCGGCGACCTCGTCACGCTGCCAGTCGGGGCCCACGATGCTAGCCCGTTCGGGGCGGTCAGGGAAAAGTGGCGGGTGCTATGGTGGTGGGGCACGCACGTCTCGGCAGGCTCGGCTCGTGCGCGAGGGGTGGTGGGGCGACGTGGAGACCGGCATGTGGCCGTGTGCGCGGGTATTGGTGTTGCCTGTTTGGTGGTGCGCGTGGGATTGGGATCCAGACGTCGCAGTGGCGATGGAAAGCGAGGGAGGGAGCCGGGGGCAGCCGGGCAGGAGCGCAGAGCGCAGTCTGGATGCGTGGCCCCGTTCGCGGCGACCGTTGTTTCGCTGCGCGACGGGCCCCAACGTACGGCCGTTTCGGCTGGGGGCGTCTGGTGGTTAGTGGCTAATCAATGTGGACGCCTGCGATGAATGAGACTGGTGATGCCAGTTGTGGCACGTCTCAACGGCTCGGAAATCTTGTACTCATTCCGTCTCAAATAATTATGCCCGTGTTGAGACTTTAAGGCATCAATGTTTGGCCATTCGTCTTATTCAAATTATTTATATAATTTAGAAAATAAATAAATTATTATTAAAAGTATCTCTAATAATAAAATAAGTCACATCAAAAATGGATGATGTTTATATAAAAAATTTGAATAAAGACGAAAGAGTCAAACATGATATCTTAAAGTCGAAGATGATGAGTTATTTTGAGATGGAGGTACTATGTCCTGTCCTGTTTTAGTGTCGTTGAACAAAAATCTTTTCCGTGTGTCTTTATGTAGTGTTTCTGATGAATGAATGAGACTGATGCAGGCGGCATTAACACACTTTTTTTTTTTTGTTTCTCTTGATGTTGAGCAACAGATATGTGAGTGTTTAAGCAGACCTGAGTAGTGCGGTGTGTCAAATGTCACTGTTGCAGCACTATCACAGGAGTGATTTTTATTTCACAGGGTAAGAAGAACAGAATAACTGGATAAGGCGTGGTATTTTCGGTCGGCTTCTGAATCTCACACGCAAAGTGGAGATATCGTTATCGTTTTGGTTGGTGCAGATTAACACGAAACAATACTGTAGGTGTCAAACATTGGCCGCCCACAGCGCACTGTACTGGCTGCAGTACTTGCGTGTTTACAACGGACGACCCAGGCTGGCCGCTGTGGACTTGGGGTACTTGCGTGTTTACAACGTAGGAGTAGCTAGTCGACAAAGGTCTCCCACGCTACTGTCCCAGTGTCCCCGGCGACTTACGCTGACCGTAATCCAGATTCCAGATAAACCGATAAACCACGCTGTTCTTGTTCGGTCTTGACCGTAATCCATCACCGAGAATCTCAGGGCAACAAACGCGTGATACCGACAGCGGTCGCCCCGCCGGGCTCGGCAAGTCGACAGCGACTTGGACGCGTACGTGGTCCTCCCGAAGGACGTGTGGTAACAGCCTGCATCCGCCGACTTAAATCGCGTGCCTAGTGAAGGCAAAGCAAAGCAAGCGATCGAGTACAATTGTAGGAGTACAAACACAACACGCACGACAGATGCACCTGCCCCGCCATGGCAAGTGCAGCCTCCGGTTGCCGACCTCCAGCACAGCGGCAACATGCATGCATGGACCGACCGGGATTTATTACCAGAGCAGGTAGCCCAAGGCTTGGCTTTGCACTGCTGTGTGTGTGTGCAACGGAAAGTTGGTGTGATTGATGAGGCAAGGCAATGGCAGGTTAGGATTTAGGAAAGGCAATTGACAAAGCGACATGGTCCAAATTAAAAGGGGACGCATCGTTCCAACTTCGTTTTCCTGTTTTTGCTTGGCCGCTGTCGCGTCGTTGTGTTGTGTACTGTACATAGCATGGGATCGATCGAGACTGAATGCGTGTGTTGCGTTGCGAGGGAAAAGGGAGCGCCTTTTAGGTGATGCGGTGGATGGAGCGGCGGCTCGATCTTAACAATGGGGGCAGGACAGCCGTGCAAGGGTCAGAGAGTGGTTAAGACAGTGCAGAGTGCGGTTTTGTAGTGTTGATATCAATGGGTGAGACTAAGAACAGGACAACGCGGTTCAGTGGAGACTGGAGACTACACATCGCCGGTGCTGTCCAAAGTCCAAACAACAGGTCGAGTTTTTGTACAGTATGCCACAACGGCATGTACCGTGGTCCGTGACACAAGGAAAAAAAATCTCCGGCCGTCCCCATGATTCATACAAGCTGCGTAGGCGCCTTAATTTGTAGGTTGTTTGGACGTGGCGAGTAACGTAGCTGCTACGGAGCATCATGCTCCGTCGCGTCCGTCTTGCTTGTTCTCCACTCTAGCTACATTTCCCCTTCCCAGCTGCAAGCAAAACCATGCATGCACTCAGTCGAGGTCGAGGTGATGAGTAGACACAGCCCAAAGCATGATTCGCCGTGCATACCATGCCCATTTCCGTCCATGGAAAGTCGCCGAAACAATCACGCCGCCTGAGACGGCTTCGTGGAGGACAAGTTTGCGGCGACTACGAACTAGTAAAGGAACTTTGATCAGCGGAGCAATTTCACCGGGTAGGCGCGACGCGCGCACGCGGCGGGGCCGTGCGTGGGCACGAAACGAAACGAAGCGATGTGGGGAAAGAAAGCAGGGTGGAAAAAAGTGAGGACAGCTTGGCAACGGGAAAGCGGGCTTGTCCTGCACCCGGCCGCGCCATGTGCGCCGTGACGCCCGCGCTCCACGGCGCGATCAGCCGATCACGCGGCAAGACGACTCGGTCGGTCTCGCGGTGCTTGCTAGGGGACGCCCAAGCATGCATGAGCATGACTCCATCGCTGGCTGGTGGCTGCTAGTGCGACGGAGCTCATGTGGGGCAAGTGGGCAAGCAATTATGGAGGTCCCCCGATTGTTCGCACCCTTGATCGGGGCGAGCACGTTTAATTTGTCCGAGCGAGTCTTCGTCGTCGTCGGGGAGGAGGAGGAGGGTCGCCGTCGCCCCGCCCGCGTCTGCTTCTGAGCCTCTACCCGCTATTCATAGATCTCACCGTTCCTTTCCTCGCCACGCGGCCTCGCTTCATTATTCTCTTGCAGTTTCCTTCTCCTTTCAAGCATGTGGACCGTGGCAATGGCGGCTTGGCAAGTTGGTGTCCTCCCTTCCATTTCACTCAGTGACTCCAATAAACCTTGGATAAAATAAACTCAGGGCTATGTATCATTGCACGACAGTCGGCATGTTGGAATTACCCATGATCTCTCTCTCTCGTCGTAAGAACAATACACCGGCAACTTCATGATCTCTTTGCTCCAAATGTACGTACTACGTGGCACGGGGATTCTGGTTACAGCCCCACATCATCAGGCTGTCAGCGTGACTGTCTCCCATGTGGATCCTGAGCGTTTCATGATTTCTTCATCTCCCGGCCCCGGAGGCATTTTTCTGTCGGTGTGATTGAAGAACTCACCGGCTTGTGAGAAACCGGGTCCGCAAGAGCAAAATGACGAGCACGCTCCGCCACTCGGCGTCACGGCGACGTCATCCTGGGGCCACAGCCTGGTGGATGATTGGAGCTTGGATTGTACTCGCTCCGTTCCACAATACTTGCAATTCTTTGACTCATGAGAGGTCAAAACTGCAGTGTGCTCATGTGACACTCTGTCTGTCACTCATGACCTGCTTGGACTTTACTCCGTAGACCATTTGCCTCGGTGCTACACACTGCTACTGAACTTAACGAGATCACACCGCTGTATTCAGTCAGCTATTCAGACGTAAAAGAAGTGTATCACAATGTTGATACTCGATACATAAAACATTGATGGTTCATACTGCTAACGCCTTGGTTCAGAGCATCGAAAAAATTGACGACAACAGATACACACGGGATCTGTCTGTAAAATTAGTGTGTATTCAGTCAGGGGTTAAATGTCTCAGAGGACAGATAGCAGCTTGTTCACCGTCAGGCTAAACCAGTAATTAAACCGACCAGATCTGACACTGTTGCACACATGGATGCGTCTACCAAACCCACATGTGGACATGCCCGTGGGTGATGGATGAGGCAGCATCATGCAGCATGCACGCAGGCTGCACCTCCTCCTCTGGCTCCATGTGCAGCTGGGCAGTACATGACACAGAAGAAGAATATAGACGATATCTGGGTAAAGGGAGATCAAGCAGAACTTATTTAAGCAACTTTTTACTCTTCCAGATTCTCCTCTCTCTTCCAATTGAGGCACCGAAATAAAAATCGATCTCAAAACAACAAATTGGAACACTTTTTTTTAATTCTGAGATACTACAAATCTACAAGACGAAGGGCAAAAGTTGCACAGGCTCAATTGTAGAGATCATCTGCAATGCAGATGCATACTGACATACTACAACAAAGAACAGAAAGGGGTTCCTGGGATATGCACGCATGTCTGCTGTCTACTAGAGCAAAGAGTTACCAAGGAGAACAATGTGTAAAAGTGCACTAGGTTTATGCACGTACTCTGTGAATGCCAATTTCACATGTACAATAACTGCTGAAATGAGATCAGTAAGACGAAAGAATGTCACTTATATGCGCAGAAAACTGAACATTGAACATACACTCGAGACATGCATAGCAAAATTGCTGTCCAGAGGAACATTACATGCAGACATCAGGATATATGCACAGGCCTACTATACAAGCTAGCTATTTTACAACAGACAGCAGCTAGAAGATCCGCGTATGTACAGTTGCAGGTTTTGCTTCACTGCTTGCCAGGTTACTTGGTACACAAGGAAACTGCTGGTTACTGGTTAGAGCTATGTAACCGAACTTTCAGAGTTGATGTACAACTCCTGTACTAGACTCTTGCTTGGTTTTTATGTTTTCTGAAGGCCACAATCAACTCTTGTTATTGATTGTTCACTCTCCATATTTTGTTCGGCTTACATTGTTTTGTTTCTTGCCTTATGAGCCAGGATTTGCGCTGAGTTATCTTGTTAATTGCTCAATTAACTACCAACTGGACTGTTATCTCGTCTTGGCTTTCCTTCTCTGCACAATGTACCAGTGGACACATTTAGAGAAGTGAAAGGAAAAGAGAGGAAAGGCAACAAAAAGAAAAATTGAACAATCCATGTTTAAAATTAATGTATAATGCAGATGTTAGGATAACAAACATCAAGGTAACATTCCAAGTTACTTGAGAGTTTTTTTTTTTTTTTTTTAGTTACTTCAGAGTAGGAAACTGACTTATCACATAGTTCTCAGTGCATGTCCTTTTCCTAATATAGCCATATTGTGATTCTGGAGCAATTTAAATTAACTTGAAAAATGAAAGTATAGGTTTGATTAGCGAGTATCTTAGGCTAACATAACAAATATGAACACAAGAGAAAAACTTGTTCTTCTATAATTTCATAAGAATCCTCGAGTTAACACAAGAGAAAACTTGTTCTATAATTTCATAAGAATCCTTGAGTTAACACAAGAGCAACGGTCTGCTGAAGTATTGAATGCACAAGTACTTACATGATTCTGGCTGCTATACTTCCGAGTCCCATCACGGTAAGCGGTATAACGTGCACCAGGTGAAACATGAGATATGCGCCGGAGAAACACTTGAATGTGATTGTAAATGCTGCAGGAAACAGTAGCAGTTAAACACCTAGCACACTCGAAGTTATAATGCAACCTAACTTTGGGAAAAAGGCGAGAAAATTCGTTTTGGGCCACTTAAGGCCTTGTTCAGTCTGATGGGGATTAGAGGGGATTGCAGGGGTTGATGGGGATTTTGACTTAGGATAAAATCCCCCTCAATCCCCTTGGATTGGGGATTGACTAAACAAGCCCTATCTGTGTAAGAGAGGCGGAAAAGGTCACTTAAACAGTCGGGGGAAAATAAAGGCCATTTTGAAGGACAATTCTGAACTCGTAAACCAAGGTATCATTGTGATTTTTCATTTAATGTCCTTCAGATCTTACTGAAGAAAGAAGAAGAAAAAATACCTCAGCCGGTGCCTATTACATGTTGAAAAGAAGGCAACAAAACCATACAAAATGCTCCGCAGTGCTCGGAAAATCTGAAAGAAAAAAGAGGGTCAAAGTAAGTTTTATAGATATTTTGATGTATGCTTTGGCTGTGCCAATGAACTTCTGATACCTGATACAGAAGATCTTTCCAGAGTGAGCCCCAGATGCTATTATCAGATGTAAGAACAGGTGAGGTGGGAACAGATCCAACTTGATATAAGGCACTTAGTGTTGACCAGCTCTCCCTTAGAACACTGATAATATCAACAAAAAGGTCGACAACAAAACTTGATAGCCCAATGACTAGTCGGAACGGTGCAGCTAGTATCTCTCCAAGTAGCCAAATGATAGGGTACAGAATTGAATTTGCTGGTGACAGAAACAAAATTAGTATTGAATAAGAATCAAGACATGGAAAGAAAATAAAATAGATGATGTAAGAGGTTACAGCAACCATACCAAGGCTAACCATAGTACTGAATACAAACCAAAATGGCCAGATAATCATCTCCACTGTACCGATAACAACACTCCAAGATGTCTCCAGTGATACCATGACAACTGAACTCAGATATCCTACTGTCTCAGCACAAAGGTTCCACATTGGCATGGTAAGTTCGAAAACCTCCAGAATTGGTCCCGCAATTGGCTTTGTCAAAACACTAAGAACAGATTTAGCAGCACCCACAATCTTAAGAGACCATGTAAAAGCCTGCTGAAAGTTATGCAGGAAAAGCATTGTTCCAAGATACTTAAGCCTTGATATCATTTCCCACGTTTCTATCCAATCAAAGAAAGGGCCAAACAATCTTGAGGCAGTTGCCTTCAACATAGGCACATTCTTGTAGAGGTCATAAAATCCTATAAGAACAGTGATTAATGACATCAAGACATACAATGCTCTGGCAAGAGGGCACATCCATGGGCGATATATCTTGCAAAACACTGGATATGACTGAAGAAATATAACCCACGAAGGAAGGCCATACTCAAGTAGTGTTAACAGTCTGACATCAGATAGTATGACTTCTTTCAGTCTGAATGGAAGGTCATGATCATCAAAGCGGAAGCAGATCAATACATCCTTATATGAGCTAGGCTCCAACAGCGGCTTAGCATTCTCATTATCACTGTCACTGTCACACGATGAACACAAAGATGACGAATGTGTTGGCGACGCGACAATTTCTGTGTATGATTCTTCAGTCGAACTACTTCCACCATCTGATTTTGTTATTTTTCTTCTCTTGTAAGGTCCAGAGCAAAGAGGTGCAGTGTAAGATGAGTCCGCGAAACCTGATGCCTCTTTGATGATTTGAACATGGCTAGAATCATCACTATCACTTGAATAATTCTCTCTGTCCCATTTAGGTGTTAAGAAATTATTCTGAGCATCATAAAATTTATCACCTGTACAACAAGCGTATAAGTGTTTTGTACTACCAGCAATGAAGAAGAGAAAGGGAAAAGACTTACCATTAGTGCTTTTACCGTTAGAAGAGATGTTGTTCAAATAATCCTGTAGGAGCTGACATTCAGAGGGATTTCCTGAGAACCAAGAAGTGATCAATGTTGAAGCTTGATTGATACTATCAAATTCCCATCTCTTCATTATTTTAGACTCCACAACCATTGATGTATCCGTCTACAATGATACTAAAAGAAATAAGTTTTATGGATTTGTGGCATCAGTTTAAAGTCATCAATATGATCCCTAATAGTAAGACTATCAACATTAATACAGAGTACCTGAAGTTCATTCAAATAATTGATACCACGCACATCAGCCCAATCTACCTCAAACACGATAAAACCATATAAGGTCTGATGAAGCTCCCTGTTCAGTATGCGGGCATCCTTCAACTTGTTTACTTGAAGCTTTTTTTCCCGCATAGCCTCGTCAATTAAGGAATACCATCTGGAAGATTTATTCTGGAAATGGGGAGCAGATACCGAGCTTGTTGAGAATACAACCCTTCCATCAGTTTCATCTCTCTTTCTCCTAGTCCTAGAGTTGGCGAAAGGGGAAAACCTTGACTGGAACAATAAAAAAACTGATTGTTAGCAATGCAGTGATACTGCTAGGTGTGCAAAAGTACCAAGAAAATAACAGACCTTGGTAACCATCAATTGCCATAGATGAGCAGGTTTTGTATCCTGATCTAGCAACCATGGGCGGGTTGTCAAGCAATATAAGGAACTTCTTGGTTTCAGGGCACAGAAATATTGTCAGTTCTGCAAGGTATGACTGTAAATCCCTGCATTTAAAATTAAAGAATACCTTGTTTAGTTCCCCATCTATAATAGATAGAAATGAAAATTTACTATAATTTACAAAATAATATCAGGTTATCACATCAATGTAAAAGTCACGCCCCACCATAAAAAGCATAATCCAACTTACATGAACTATGAGAAAACAGTAACACATCAGAAACAAACATTGAGATGTCAACCCAGAAACTAAATAGATGCAACCATGGAACTGAAAGTGCAAAATACCCACCAGCATAGCACAAATTCTCGTTTGCAAATACCAGCACCGGGAAAAACGTATCAGACAATGAGCTGTGGGCATATATTGAATTGCTTCTTTTTAGCTTTTCTTTCATTTGGTCTGTGGACGCTCAAGTTCAAATATGAGCGAAAAACTGAAAACACAGTACTTCATCAGAAACCAATATATGCACACACGCAACAAAAGCCTGGGCAATTTTTTTGCTGGGACCACTGGATCCGGATAGAATGCAAATTTTACTACTACCCTACCAGCAGTCGAACACAGTTGGAAGAAACGCTGTGAAAGGAAAAAAAAAAGATATAAGGCTCCAGTGCACGGCAATTCTGTCCATCTGTCGCTTCAACTAGTAATATTTCCAACAGTGGGTTTCCTTTCCATTTGGCAGCCACGCTATTGTACCTCCCGAAACATCTACAGAAGCGAATAAAACTACCCATTCCCCGTTTTGTGACAATTCCTGTCCGTTTTCCAAAAACAGTATGTTGGAATTATCTTCTGCAGGCGGTACAAGGAAGCAGGTCAATTCTTTCAGGTAAATGGGTTCATGCTAGTTTCACTGCAAGAACTAATGGTAAATTGAACTACTCAAAGAAAAAGGAAAAACAATTTCAATTGTGCCTACATATGTCACCCGTCGAACTTCTCACATCAGCATAAAAACAAGAAATCAACATTAAAACCAGACCACATTGCAATCTTAACGACCTTATGTACAAGCAGTAAAACAACGGAATTCGCAAGAGGAAAAAAGAAGAGCGGCAAAAGGCATTCCACTCCATTACTCCAATGAGCACCAACACCTCGACGGCAAGCCGGCAACCGGCGGCCGGCAGTCTTGCAGGCAAACGAGTAACAATCGCACGACAAAATTCCGAGCACACGAGAGAAAATCCCAAGAAACACGTACCCGATTTGCAAGCTGGTGAGCGGGAATAAATGCCGCTTCTCGCCGGCCGGCTCCATCTCGCCGCCGGAGCTTCCTCCTCTTTCACCGCTGAGGAACGCCTGCTGGTTCTTGCATCAAGCGGCAGATCAGACGCTGGAGACGCCAAATCCGGAGGCGAGTATAGCGGAATCGGAGAGGCTTCCTCCTCGAAGTACCTTCCTCGAGGTCAGCTCTGTGCTACCATGGCGTCGTGCTTATCCGCGTGCCGAGGTGGTGAGGTACTACCAAACCGGAGCCCGGAGTTAATGCCCGTGCGTGGGCGGTAAAGACACCGCCAGCCCGCCTCCTGTTTCCCCACGCGGCACCAGATCGTCAATGGCTTCCGTGCCCAACACGCCGCCGCCGCCGCCGCGCGGTCTGGAGCTCCGCCCGCGGCAGGGAGGAGGGCGGTGACCGGATCGCGGCGAGGCGAGCCGACGCGCGGCTTCCCCGCGGGAGAAGGCAACAACCAGCGCGCGGCGGGGGCGCGGGGATGCGGGCCGTGGCAGCCTACCCTTTTGCTTTGGGTAAACTTGTTCTGCGTGCGACCGAGACAGTTCGGATTATTTAGCTGCTGATGACATGTGGGGGCGATGCTTCCGCGGACCCCACGCGTCAGGCATCCCACTTCCCGCACTTTGTTTAACGCGGTGGCGGGCGCGTTCGGCGCGGGGCGATAGCTGACGGGCACAAACGTCGACGCACCGGCACCGCGTTACGGCCGGTGGGGCCCAGCCGGCGGTTTGTGTGCTTGCCCCACAAGGCAGCGTGATGCGCCTTGGTGGCGGCTGTCGTCATCTCGTTTGGGACTTCTGCTTGCCGCGCGTCGAAGCAAAGGGAGCACCACCGAGCGCCTGCCGGTTTCTCCCTGACGCGTGGGGTTAGGGGTCCGCGGGACCACGCGTCAGTGGAAGGAGCCTGTAGAGATGTGATGCGCGTGATCAGGCTGGGATCGTCTGCGTCGTTGTGCTGCTGGATTTCTGACGTGCGCCGAGGGACGGGCCTTCGAGATGGCGTTTCGGCGCGAGCGCGTGAGGTGTGTGGTGTTCGGGTAGATGCACCCACGGAGGCGCGGAATAGCATGGGGGACACGCAAGCGAACGAACGGCGTGGGCGTGACGCCTCGTGGCTCGAGACGAGCGACGGGCAACGGGATTGTTGCTTTGCTGGCGAAATTAATTATTGGCATGCACTACTACTACGGAGGCAGTAGTGGTAGAATTGATGAGAAGCTAGTCAATGATCGTGGGCCTGTCCCGGTACACCTCACACGGTATGGATCGAGATGAAGACCGTTAGATAAGATTCGCCATTCTTGATGATTCATTCATCTAAAAACAGAGTAATGGCCAACTAAATGGAATAATCGCAAGAAACTTAATAAATTACGATAGCAAATCCAAAGCTAGGTTTATTGCTTTACTTAACTAATAAAAAAAAAAATTAAATGTATACTTTTTTTGTGAAAGTGTGAATAATAGAACTTGAAATTGTCAATTATTTTTTTTTTGAAAAACGAATATTTAGTTACAAAATGGAGGAAGTAGAACTAGTACGTTTTCATGTTTCCAAGGATTTCGCAGAATCCGTTATGCATCCTACCCGGCATGACACGAGGAACAACCTTAGCCCCCATGTCCCGTGCAGTATCGAAGGGTGTGAATTTTTATACTCGTGGTAGCATATGGCTGAACATTCTCCAAAAGAGTGAAAGAAAGAAAAAGAACAGCAACATGATTGAAGTATCCGTGGTGGCACATAGGATAATTGAGCCTTCCACTTGTCTTAATCATGCCTGCAAAAGAAAAAAAAGGATCAACTGGCTTTATCAAGGTCTGACATGTATTTTGTCTCTGCTACGAAAAAGGAGGAATTGATTGAGCCCTATCTCTGCATTCTCCACATGGCGTATCCTGGGTCAGCATATCCGGCGGGGATATACCGACACGGCCAGATCGGGCTGGAGCAAGGCCCGCTTCATCGATGGGCCGTCGGCCACATCATTACTAGTAGTCGTCACGTACCAGTCAACAACAGAGTCCAACCCGTTTCCTGCTACGGGAAAGGCGGGTCAAAAGAAATCACACTGGCCCATTACGGGAGAAAACACAGCCCATTACTGTACGACTACCTGCAGCTTAGAAGTCGGTTCTGGCTTACAGCCCTTAAATACCCCTGTCCAGCAATATTAGCGCCCTCCGACTCCGCCCAGTTCGTCCGCGCACCCAACTTCGCCCGTCGAACCTGCAGCACACGCACGCTCTCGGGGAGTCGACGGTTCCTCCTCACCGCGCCCAAGCCACGCCGCCGAATTTGTCGATCATCAAGGCGGGCCCGAAACCCCAGGTACCGCCGCCGCCGAAATGCCTCGCCGCAGCCGCGAGGAGGATGAGGAGGAGGTCGACGACATGGAGGAGGAAGAGGAGGAGGAGGAGGAGGAGAGGGGGCGGGAAGAGATCGCGAGCCGGGGGCCGCGGGAAGCGCTCGCGCGGAGTAGAGAGCTTCATCGACGACGCGGCGAGCGAGGACGAGGACGAGGACGCGGACGACGACGACGACGACGATGACGATTACGGGGGCGGCGGCCGTGGGCGTGCTTCCAAGAGGAGGCGGTCGTCGATCCTGATCGACGACATGGCCCAGGTTGACGACGACGACGACATTGACGACGATACTTCGGATGTTGAGCCCGGTGAGTCGCCGATTGCCCTATCGATCGGTTCCAGTTCCAAATTCCAACCTTGTGTGTAGAATCGCTCGGTTGATCATACCATAACCTAATCTGCGGAATTTGTCGTGAAATTACCTGATTTTGCACCTTGCACCGTTTGCTTTCATTTTTTATGCCGTGCGTGCATCGGCCCATAGCTGACAAATGCTTTGTTAGTTTCTTCCCTGGACTAATAATGTGTTGACATAAGGGCATTATTGATTACATTTGAGAGTTGTCAGGAAAAAAATGCAGAATCGTTTACTTGTCGGTTTATGGTTTGATTCTGTGTTTTTATAAGACCCGTCAGCTAGGTTTTTAACGAGGTTGTGTTGGTTTAATCGTATTAGGTAGTGATGGTTTCTGCAGAGCTTGTGTTGGTTTAGAGCCGAACTTCATTTATTTCGGGGATTTCATATTGATTTGGAGATCTTCTTGAAGGAAGCACCTTGTTCCTGCTCATAAATTTTATCAATTGTCAACATTATGTTTACACCTACCCCTGAAATACTCAAGGGCTTGTACACCCAGTTAACAGTGTATATACCAGTGTGGAGAGAATCGTTTTCCAAGAAAATATAGGATTTCTACATTAGTTGTATCGGTTAACTATGTTGTTGCTTTTGGCATTCATCTGTTTCCAACAGATAGTGCTCAATGGCTCAGTTGGACAATGTGAATGTTATACTTAATTGATTGCTAAATTGCAATGACATTCCTGTGGTTAAACAGAACCAGGATGCAGTTTACCATGACTACTTTTGTGTTGAATCGCCATTAGAGAGAAGCACAGGCAAGGAAACATCTGTGTCAGTGACATGACTTGTGCACCTTTTGCCTTTTATCAGGCTTTATTGATGATACTGATGCTGGGGTTGAAATTCGTCACAATGATGTGGGAAGGAGGTCTATTCCTCATTCTACCTCTATGTTGGAAGACGATGAGGATATGCATGAGATTGTGAGGCGAATACAAAACAGATATAAAGAACCATCCCATTTTGATTATGATGAGGATGTTACCGAGGTTGAACAGCAGGCTCTCTTACCATCAGTGAAGGATCCAAAGCTTTGGATGGTGAAATGTGCGGTAGGTTAGCTGCAAGCTCTAGAATAAGATCTGCTCCATCATTTATTCTTTGTACATTTGACCATCACTAATATCTTATTATTATGACTTCAGATCGGACATGAGCGGGAAACAGCGGTTTGTCTAATGCAAAAGTTCATTGATAGGCCAGATCTCCAGATAAAATCTGTTGTTGCGTTAGAACACCTCAAGAATTTCATTTACATTGAAGCAGAGAAAAGAAGCCCATGTCAAAGAGGTAAGTGGTGCTTCACTTGACATTTTTATTCATTTTGGTACAGTGCTTTTAACTGAACTTAATTTCAGGCCTGCAAAGGTTTGCGGAACATCATTGCTTCAGCAAAACCAATTTTAGTTCCTATAAGAGAAATGGCTGATGTCCTTTCTATTAAGAACAAATCTGTTGACCTTTCAAGGGACTCATGGATTCGGATGAAGCTTGGTATGTATAAAGGTGATCTTGCTAAGGTATAAAGGGTGATCTTTACTGCCTCCAGTCCCTTAGAATACACGCGAGAGCCATGTATAAATGGGTTTACAATCGAAGGAGCTACTTCCTGTCCTAACAGGCTTTCTCTGTATTTTGTTTTGACTACCTTTAGGTTGTTGATGTTGACAATGTGGGCCGAAAGGTTACTGTTAAGCTCATTCCTAGAATTGATTTACAAGTGCTGGCAAAATAAACTGGTAAGTTTATTCTTACAAGCAATATATCTGAGTTTTATTGTTCAAAAGGTTTCTATATCCCATCTGACGGGAAAAAAGTTGTGCCTTTTTTTTTTGTCATGCCCCTTCTGGTGCTTGCTCATCGAATCACTTTGCTTGATGAATGAATATTCTGGTCTGTTCAGGATGGGCAAGAGGCCCCAAAGAAGTCATTCATTCCACCACCAAGGTTCTTTAGTGTTGATGAGGCGAGGTGCTTTTCACCCCTGTTATCATTGTAATGGTATTTTGCATTTGTATTTATTTGCTTTTGCTGTTATTTGCTAACTCGAATCAAACAGGGAGTTGCACATCCGTGTTGACAGAAGGAGGAATAGAGATTCTGGGGAATACTTTGATGTCGTCGGTGGTATGCTGTTCAAAGATGGTTTTTTGCACAAAACATTCTCTGTTAAATCGATCAGCACTCAAGATATTAAGCCGTCATTTGATGAATTGGAGAAATTCAAAAAACCTGGTGATGACCTCAATGAGGATGTGGCCAGCTTGTCCACTCTGTTTATAAACAGAAAAAAGGGCCACTTCATGAAAGGTGATGTTGTAATTGTTACTAAGGGTGAGCTCAAGAACTTAAAAAGGCTCTGTTGAGAAGGTGGAAGATAGTACCGTGCACATTCAACCAAAACTAGCTGGGCTTCCGGTTGTTACCGCAGACTTACTATTTTAAGCATGATTTAATTACAATATTTGATCGATATTTACGTAGGATACTTTCCTTCATAATCACAGAGAACACTTGCCTTCAGTGAGACGGATCTCTGTAAATATTTCAATCCTGGAGACCATGTAAAAATCATATCTGGAGTTCAAGACGGTGCAACAGGCATGGTTGTTAAAGTGGAAGGGCATGTCTTGATCATTTTATCAGACACTACCAAAGAACATGTGAGATATTTTTGCTTTCCTGTTGTGTTAATAGCTTCTTAGGGAACACCATTTTGGGGGTATGCTTTGACCTTTTACTGTCTCTGTGATTATAGATCCGTGTGTTTTCAGACCATGTTGTGGAGAGTTCTGAGGTCACCACAGGGGTTACCAGGATTGGTGATTATGAATTGCATGACCTTGTTCTTCTTAAGTAAGTTGTTTTCTCAGTGAACCATTATTGTTCCAGTTTTGTATTAGTGAATTATATCT
Source organism: Hyparrhenia diplandra (assembly GCA_015847255.1). Classification (NCBI taxonomy): domain Eukaryota; kingdom Viridiplantae; phylum Streptophyta; class Magnoliopsida; order Poales; family Poaceae; genus Hyparrhenia; species Hyparrhenia diplandra. The sequence goes on along the minus strand of JADLZK010008442.1, from coordinate 214,530 downwards.
TTTTTGGTAGATTGGTAGATATGATTGCTTTCCTTAACTATATGTGTCTATGGTTAGCTAGGATCTTTAGTGACCATATATCTAGATGATATTGAGGTTCTATGGCATTCATGCTAGGATCCTTTCTAATCATATATATATGTGCAATAGTAGTTAAGGAAAGCAATCATATCTACTGAAAAACAATCTGGTAACAATTTCTTCTGAATGGATATGAACTAACTCTATTCCACTCAACTTTTCAGCAATTTATCTTTTGGGATTATTATAAGGGTGGAGAGTGAGGCATTTCAGGCAAGCAGATTGCATCTATCTTGTTTCATGGATTTGATGATTTATGTACTAATATATTGACCTTAATATATAACTAGGTTCTTAAAGGTGTGCCTGATAAACCCGAATTGGTCCTTGTAAAACTAAGAGAAATAAAATGTAAGATCGACGACGCACATCAGCGAAAGATCGGTACAATAACATTGTGTCAACTAAGGATGTTGTGAGGGTTGCTGAAGGAGCATGTAAGGTGTGTCTAACTTCACATGATCTTGTACGTTTCGGTTTCTATCAGAAGATGCGATTGTTTTCAGTATATTTTATATATATCTATTTTTTGTTTTGACAGGGAAAGCAAGGTCCCGTGGAACATATACACAGAGGGATACTTTTATCTATGATCGCCACTACCTTGAGCATTCAGGATTTATCTGTGCAAAAGCACAATCATGTTTCCTTGTTGGGGGGTCAACTGGCAGCCACTATGGGAATGTATGTGCTAATATTATACTCAAGACTTGGTCAATCCTTAAAAACTGCAAACATCAATAATACATTATTTAGTTTGAAAACACGTAGTATGTGTGTATTCAAAATACTTGCAAAAATCTCTTATATTCAAAGGATTTTAAGAATATGTATACTCCTGAAGAAATTAATGTTCACAAGATACACATCGAAAAACCATGTCAATGTTAAATATGCCAAGTATTTATGACCGAGATGAGTATTAATGTACTTTAGAATTTAGAATACCGTGCCTGACCATACTTTTTGTTATCTTACGTAGGCCATGGATAAATCAGATCCACATTTTCACGCTTTTGACTCTCAAGCAAGGATTTTGCAGTCTCCAGGGAGGCTGCCCCCAAGAGGACCTCACATGAATTGTATGAACGTATTTAAGTTGAAAACAATATCTGCTGTTATGGGTTCCAGTAGCCTCTTTTATTTGTCTGTAGCAAATCGAGTCAGTTCCCTTGTGTTATACAATAATAATGCACGGCTTCTATGTTATTCAGCTGGTGGAAGGTTTGGAGGGAGAGGCAGTGGTGGCAGAGGGCATGATACCCTGGTGAACAGATGTATCAAAAATTAGATCTGGACCATATAAGGGATATCGTGGCCGTGTTAAAGAAGTAACTGGTGTGCTTGTGCGTGTAGAGCTTGAGTCGTTGATGAAAATTGTCACAGGTAAGTCTGTTGCAAGTGTACTTGTTTCTCTTATGTTTAGTTCTAATATTTATTGTGCGAATATATAGTTAAGAGGGAGGATATCAGCGACACAGCTGCTATTGCAACTCCATTTCGGTAACTTTTCATTTTTGCTCATCATCCATATTTCTGTATTTCTTTGACCTGTTTAGTTTCATTTGCTGACGAGTTGTATAAGCAGTGAAACTTGTTATTCAAGGGGTGTTGAAACACCTGTGCATCCATCTCGAACGCCACTACATCCTATTCAGACTCCGTTGCGGGATCCAGGAGGTGTGTATTACATCCTTTATTATGCTTTGTTTAAGAGTAGATTACTAAAGTTTACTCAGTAAACATTTGACATTTTGGTAATGGATATATGATGGTCCACATGATTTGCTTTGGCTGTTAATTTCATCTTCTCTTAGCATTTAACCATATTATGCAAGAGTCACCTTTTATGGGCTTCCACATGTATTTTGTTCCCTAAAAAGTTAGGAAACCTGGACGGCATGATCCCTAGTTTGATAGGGAAGTACTGTAATTCTGCTGCACCTACTTTGATTACTTGAAGAGGATTTGAGTATTTGTGTTATTCAATATTCGATCCCTATGGAGGCAACCATTTTTTGTTTATTGCCTCGCAGTTGAACTGATATCAATAAGCACTCTGGTATTTTGGTTCTATTTTCATCCACAAAACCGGATAAAATGACGTATATGTGTAGTTGCTGCCATTTTTTTTTGGATCATGTACTTATTCATTTATTTTTCTGGTAACCATATTTATTATATTATTTCTACAGCGACCCCAGTTCGAGATGTAATGAGAACTCCTATTCCTAGTCGAGCCTGGGTGCCATTTAGTCCTCACAGGTCTGTATGTCTTTTGCAGAATACAAATTAATATAAATTTGCTAGATGATAAGCTGATAGCTTGAGTTTTGAATAAATCAGCTTAAGAACATCTCAAGAACATAAATCATCTCATTTAAATTTTTGGTAATAGCCTACTATTGGTTGCTGACTGTTGTTATTGACAGGGACAACCAGGAAGATGGAGATTCCACTTGGGCAAGCAGTCCAGCCTACCAGGTTTAGTGAGCCACTTTCTTGTAATTATCTTGGAGATCAATGAACTTTTTTGCTGGCAACTGATTGTGTCTCTCCATCTCTGTTTTTTTTTTTTCATTACAAAAAATCAGCCAGGAACTCCACGACCTCGACCATACGAAGCTCCCACTCCTGGGTCAGGGTGGGCAAGTTGGGGTGATGCGTCGGTGAACACCCCAAGCACGAATGTTCCCTCAACACCTATTGGTCAACCGATAACCCCAGATCCTGCCTCCTATTTGGTTGGTACTCCTGGTGGCCAGCCGATGACTCCAGGAACTCCAGGCTATGGTGGAATGGAACTAATGTCTCCCATAATAGGTTCAAGTTCGACCTAGCCCTTCTCTGCATTGTTGCTTTTGCAGTGAAAGACATTCTACAGTCAGGATCATATTGAGCTGAATCAAGTTGCCATCTTGACTCAATTAAATGAATCCTTGTTGTCCAAATGCTTGCAGGTGGCGAGGCTGAGGGAGGCTGGCTACTGCCAGATGTTTTGGTGAACGTCTCCAGGGAGGTGATGAGGTCAGCAATGCTGTGGTGAAGGAAGTGCTCCTGGTATGTGGTTACATCGGTTATAGCGCATGTGAACCTTTGTTTCCCCAACGTTTTTCATTTGCTTTGCAGTGCTAATGTCTCAGAGAATCTGAATTTACAGGATGGATCGTGTCGTGTATCCCTTTGGGCCATTGGGTGAGGGAGATGAACTGATCGTCACTGCAAACGAGCTAGAGGTGGTCAGGCCGAAGAAAAACGAGAAGCTGAAGATAATGAATGGCTCCTTGCGCGGAGCCACTGGAAAACTCATTGGAGTTGATGGGTCTGATGGCATCGTGAAGGTGGAAGGTAGCTTAGATGTGAAAATAGTGGACATGGCGATTCTGGGCAAATTGGCTGCTTGAAGAACCTGCACAGTAGAGATTCTTAGTTCATATCTAACTTAGCATAGTTTAATTGGTCGCTCAAACTGCCGTTGGCTATTGGCGTCGTTAGTTTCTGTATATATGTCGCCCGGTGCTAAGAGTAATTTGGATGTTCAAAAGGTAACTTTCACCGTCGGGTCGGCTGCTAGGTGATGCTTTCTGGATGTTCTCTCTGACATGTGTTATCGCCGCGCGCTGTACAGCTCGTTTGCTGTGATATTGATATGTCATCCTGTCGCCGCTGTTGGATTTGTTGCTTATTATTGAGTTCAACTTCAGTCATAGAATCAGACCCGTCACAATAGAAACCACTAACTTATTCAGTACATTGACAGACATCAAAAGGAACGCTTCTTTCGCGGTGTACTGCCACAATGCTCTAATGATTGGTAAGACATACGACTGGTTGTGCAACTGGAAATGGTGCAGCAGTAGCTCCTGGTCGAGCAACCGGAAACAGGGAATCCGTACGGTTTTGGGCCTGGATGGTTTCACACTATATATAAGATTATGACTATCTTTGCTTCTCCTTTGCCAATAATAGTTAGATTCTTAGGACGTTACATTAAAAAAAAATAGTGCAATGCATCAACTCAGCTATATCAGAATCAGAACAGAATAGTCTAGACTAAAAAAATAAACGGGATGGTGAAGGAAGGGATTCAAAAGATCCCTTAATTCCATCCTTTAATAATAATATATTAATACTCTAAAACTAGGTCTCATTATCACCCTTCTCATGTGCCAGGAAGTTGCAGTCTTAATCATTCCAGGTCTACCTTTGGTTCCTACTGAAACTCTGGCATCTTTATGCTGATGAACTAAAAAGGATTGAGATTCAGTCAGCAAGGAAAGAACGCAACTGGAATGCTCAACCAACAAGAAATTTAGCACGCGTGCACAATATGGCTTTGAGTTTGAAATAGTATAGAGTAAATGAAGCGAACTACGGTTGTAGAAAAAGAAAGACTCAAAATAAATAAAACATAAGCAACAACAGACAACTGAAAATAAGGTAACAAGGTCATCAGCTGCGTTAAAACAGAACCAATCAAAGGTTATGACATTCTAGTCTTTTCTCAATTTAACCATGTAATAGCTACACAACTGTAAGCAATTTTTTTTTAAATGTAAACACAACTGTAAGCAATACATCTTGCTTGTTCATCAGCAAGAATCCGGAACAGATCAATCAGAAGAACCCACCAGCATGTCCTACTGAAATTGAAGTACATAATGACATGAGACCAGGAGAAAGGTAGTAAAAGTACGAGGACAACAAGTGATTATAGTCAATGCAGATATTATTTTAGCTAATGCATGTTTCTGCACTGCATTGCACTGCAGCAATACGTACTGTTGCTAAAATTAAGTAGCAAAAGCAGCAACTGCTGCTGACTAACCAGGAGCAATACGTACTGCTGCTGCAGTACTGGCAATCTGCCAAAACCAAAATTAACAACAGAAAATGTAATTCTTCAAAAAAAGGGATTTGCTAAATCACAGGCGCCTGGTTTTTCTTTTTTTTTTTTCAGGCGACAAACATCACCCATCCAATCTAAATTCAACCATCAATACTCATCCTTAACCATAGGATCCTACACTCTCTCTGGTTTCTAGTTAATCTTCAACTTCCGGCACCTGTAGTAGTAGGGTAGGAAATATGCAAAAAAAAAAAAATGTAAACACAAGTTGCATTAGGCCAACAGAACAAAGGTTAACCAAACAAAGCGGTCATGGCGACGACAAGCGCCACCACCCAGGAACGCCATGGCGACGACGAGCGCGATCATGCCCCCATGCGGCCGCGGGAGCAGGCGAGCGCTGGCGGACCGCCACAGCCGCCGTGCGTGCGCGCGGGCAGGCGTGCGAGCCGCCGCCGCGCGGCCCGCGGGCGAGGGGCGCTGCCGCTGCGGGCGCGGGTGCAACCCGGGCGTTTGGCTCATCCTCGGCCCCACCGGTGATAGCGCCTTGGAGCCCTGGCGCGAGCGCGGCGGCGACAACGCGTCCGACAGCCCGGAGGTGCTCGCTCGGGCCTGGGTCAGCGGCGGCGGCGGAGGCGGAGGCGCCGCGTCGACAGGCTGCTGATCGAGTACTTCGACGTGACCGAGGAGGCCTGCGAGGCGTGCTCCTCGCCACCGTCAGGCGTCAGCGCGGCGCGGCGCGGCGGTACAAGCTAACGCTCCGCCGCCTGCTCTACCGGCTGGAGGAGGAGGAGGAGGACAATGGCGGTGACAGCGCAACAGCGGCAGCTCCCCCGCCGCCGCGGCGCACGTCCGCCTCGACAACCCGCTGTCGCCGGGGCGGCTTGCGCGGTTCCAAGTGCTCCACGACCGGGCGGGGTGCGGGGCACCGCCGCGGCGGCACCGTGGTGGCGTGCTCGGCCGCTGTCGTGGCCGCGGTGGTGGGCATCGGGGCCGCGGCGGGCGCCGGCGCGGCCGTCGTCGCGCGGTGGGCCGCCCAGCGGGTGAGCGAGCGGCGGTACGCGCGCGGGATCCGCGGTGGACGCGGCGGCGTGCGGCGTCTACATCGTGGGGGAGGACCTGGACACCGTGAGCCGCATGGTGCGGTCCGCGACGTGGCGGGCATCGTGGTGCGGGGACGCGGCGAGCAACCGCTGCTGCAGGAAGTGGCGAAGGAAGAGGCGGAGTGCGAGGAGGACCTGCGCAGCTGGAGGAGGAGGAGCACGTCTGCCTCTGCCTCATCGCCATCAAGGAGCAGGAGGATGGTGGCGCAGGAGATGAAGGATGGCTGAACGGAAGAGATTGGGAAACGAACCCACAAATTGAAAAGGTTATGGGCAGCGCGTGCTCCTGGCGAAACATAACGAGTACGGCCCCACTTGTCAGAGAACCAGACGAGTACGCCACCTGTCAAAGAGCTCGGTCTGCTTCGACGAATATAATACTGTACTTTTCCAACGTGGAGCGCTCCGAACGGCCGCAGAATCTCTTTTTCACTTTTCGCTCTCTCTCTCCTCTCTCCATTTCTCTCTCTTCAGGGCCCTGTGCTGTGCGAGACGTCACCAAGCGGCGTTCATGGCCGACGGCAACGGCAAGGGCGCCGCCCGCGACAGCGAGGAGGAGCAGACAGGTACGCCCGCACCATACCACATAATACTGTACTAGCGTACGAACTGCCCGTCCGCCCTCTTACTTGTTCGATCGGCAATCGGCATTTATTATCATATGCTAATCTGGTGCGGTTGCTGAGCAAGTCTGCCTCGAAACCCTATGGCCTAGTATGTTATCGCTGAACTGATTAGGGCGTTCTCGATTTGAGCCGGCTATTTGACGAGGACAATGATTTGACGTGGTAGGGTAAAAGGAGGAAAGAGGATGCTAGCTAGCGACGGAGACATCGCTTTTACTAGGCGATTCGCATGACCCGAGGAAAGTACTCCCTCCATCCTAAAATAAAAGACTTTCTCGACTTTCCGGTAAGTCAACGTTTTTAAAATACCGATAATTATATATTAAAAATATATAAATATTTATATTGAATAATTAATATCATTGGAAAGATCTTTAAATCTAGTTTTTTAACAAATTTATTTAAAAATTTAAATATTGCACGTATTTTCTACAAACTTAGTCAAAGTTAAAAAAATTAACCGGCATGTTTCCCCATAGCGTCGTTTATTTTGGAACGGAGGGAGTACTAGCAGTATTGGGACCGATGGCCTGCATTTCCTGCTTCGTAAACCGGGTGGCTGCAGTTTTCCTGTGTTTAGGACCCAAATTTTGACCAAAATTTTGGGGCCGGATGGGACATACATGTCACATCGTATAATGTAAAGACGCTTCGTTTGTTAGTGATAAATATTATCCTACCATGGCGTATCTAGGCTCAAAAGAATCGCCTCGTAATTTACATCTAAACCTGCGTAATTATTTTATTTTTTTTTTTACCAAATTTAGTACTCAATACATGTGCCGGCATTTTGATATGATGGAGAATCTTCTTTTTGCATAGTGAAATTTAGGAAGGAATTTTGGGCTCTAAACATTGGCTAAAATTTTGAACGATGGGACATGCATGTCACATCGCATTACCGTAGCACGTTTCGTTTGTTAGTGGTAAATATTATCCTACCATGGAGTAAATAGGCTCAAAAGAATCGCCTCGCAATGTACATCTAAACCGTATAATTATTTTATTTTTTATCTATATTTAGTACTTTCGATACATATGCCGGCATTTTGATGTGATGAGGAATCTTCTTTTTGCATAGTGGAATTTGGGAAGGAATTTTGGGCTCTAAACACACATGTATAGAACAAAATAATCATGTTTGTGATGTGTAATACTCCCTCCGTCCCAAAATAAACGACATTTTGGGTTTTAAATGCCACAAGTTTGACTCGATTTGTAAAAAATACGTAGAAGATTTAAATCTCCAAATAAATTTGTTAAAAACTAGATCAAAAGATCTTTCCAATGATACTAATTATGTAATATAAATATTAATCTTATTTTAATATATAATTGCCGGCAGATGTTTCTCGAGAAGTTTAAAACGTCGTTTATTTTGGGGACGGAGGGAGTAAGTATTATTAGACCGATATTGGAACGTACTTTTGTAATAAATTTATTTAGAGATCTAAGTATCGATATTATTTTCTATATACTTGGTCAAAATTAGAAGAGTTTGACTTCTTAAAAAGTGAGATGTGTAGTTATTTTTGAGACGGAGGGAGTAGTCAACGTGCAAATTCTCTCGCTTATGTTACTCTGTTTTTGTCGCCTGGTGCTGGTGCAATCCGTACTAACAAGCAACATGACTATTCTATTATCAATTATCAATTAGGGCTGCCGAGATGCGGTTGAAGATCTTTGAGGAACCCGAAGCTGCTTGGTGAAGGTATTGTTGAAGAACCTCAAGAAGCTAATGCGACTCTACGATTGAAGCTCAAGATGAAAGGTCGCCACCTGCGGATGAAGATGCTTTGAGGAACCCGAAGCTGGCGGTGAAGGTATTGTTGATGAACCTCAAGAAGGCGATGCAGCTGCTCAAGATGAAAGGCTTGATGATTACTTGCTCTCCGACTTGATACCCTCGATAACACCAAAAAGCTGCTGTGAGTGTTTCCTCATTAATCTTGTTTTTATAGCAAAGTAGGTGCCCTTTATCTATCATCTTAAGGCCTCGTTTAGATGTTAGAAATTTTAGCAAAAGTAACTCCCGGAACTCCCCGTAGCACTCCTGTAGCACTTTCATTTGTTTGTGGTAAATATTATCCTACCATGGGGTAACTAGGCTCAAAAGAATCGTCTCGCAATGTACATCTAAACCGTGTAATTAGTTACTTTTTTTACCTACATTTCATACTCGAACATATGTCTTTTGGTGTATTTAATGTGATGTGATGGAAAGAGAGTGAAAAAAAGGCTTAGAAACTTTAGCCAACTAAACGAGGCCTAAATATCTAAAATAATCATTCCTTGCCAACCGATCTTGGCAAAATTTCATGATAGCCTTATGTCCGGAGAGTTCGTCGGTGAGCTTGTGGATTTCCCGGCCTGAGGCGAGAATGTGGACTCTGTTATGAAACTTGTCATCAGCGGTTAGGACCTTCCCCTCTCCGTCTCTCACGATCAACGTAGTAGATGAAAGTAGAACAAGTAGACACAAGATGTAGGGAGACTATTCTTTATTCATCTGGATCTTTGTTACTTACAACATAGAGCTCCCACGTATATATAGTCCAGCCAAGGCCGGAGAGTTTTGGTAAGAGCCCACATACAAACGGACTAGGATTAGGATTCATCCTTCTCCTTTCCTTCTAGGAAAGAGTCCGTGTGTTTTTTACAACACTCCCCCCTTGGGCGATTACCACGATATGCATATGCCTCGTCAAAAACTCCATCCGAAAACCCGATGGGAAAAACGGTTCTTGGAGAAAAGAGTACATCACATTCGTTAATTGCATTGCACATGTTGTCTCATTAAAAATCTTGTGTGAGAAACCTTCTAGTAAAAACTCACATAGGGAAAAAGAGTACAACATTTAACCTTCTTGGTCATATATTCTTCAGGATACTCTATTCTTCGTGAATAGAAATTAATCTTCATAATATATGCATAAACTATAATGTTTTAGCAAATATGATCTTTATAATTCTAATGGTTTCAATTACCTTCGAGGTAAATTCAATAAAATTGCTCCCCCTCACAAAATCATCATTTGAATTTGACTCAAAAGTATGGCTTATAATTCTTCCATGAATTATATGGGTATAACAAAGAGCAATATGCTTCATGTAAAAAAGAACCACTTGTTGTGCAAAACAAATAAATTTTATCCTTCAAGATAATAAATCCTTTTCGAGAGGATTACGGGAAAAATAAGTTCATATTCAACATCTTCTAGATAGTGTATCAAACTTATACAAGCTTGAATACTTTATAGTTCTTCCTTAGTGGATTTTAAAATGGTATATTCTACAAATCTTCAAGATTTTTATAGTACCACTCAATAATAAATCTAGTCTTGCATTTTGGCATTTAGGGGATAATTTAAATACCAAAGTCACCATTATTCTTTCTATTGCATTTAGAGGATCATAGATTCATTGCTAGCATTACACTTTCTCGAGTGTTTGTATGACACCTTCATGGTGTTTAGAATTCCTCATTCTTTTTCTCTCGGGTCTATATTCACTTCAGGGATGCATGGTGTTCATTCAAGAATTGACTGGTAAATCCTTCATGGATTAATTCCTTCAAAAATATACTTTTATTCTTAGTGAATTATTAATTCTCTTCTATGAGATATATTCTCTACTTGCATGAGAGATGAGTGATATACACAATAACATTGAGTTATTCACTATAAAATCATTCAATGATTGTAATCCTCCTAGGACATGCTCTTATTGAGACTTGAATATTCATTCAGGAATATATGTACCTTAGACTTCAATACTTAGTATGAGATTTCTACAAGTTGCGATTTATATTCTTCGGGAACTATATGGATTTTCATAATCCACTTATTAACTGCATATTCAATATTCATTTGTTTCATTTGCCGGAGATATAGCGTAACATTCATTTCTTCTTAATAGGAGATTCAACCTCAATTGCTTTCTTCATTGACCCGATATAATCGCTACAAGCGATTTTGCCATGGACTTTATTTTTCCGATCCGGGTTCTCTCACAAGAGAAACATTCGCAATTAAAGAGGTAGTGTTGTCGACAACTATTTTCTCTTCTCTCAATACTCTCACAATGTGAGAATATTTTATCTCTGTCATTTCCCAAACAAGAGATGGTATATTGTTCTACATATCCAACACTAATGATGCGCCGCTTAGTATGTTGGATTTCATCTTCATGATGATCCTCTTCATGAGGTGCTCAACCTTCTTCATGAGGTGTTCTCTTCATGAGAATGGAGGAGTTTCATTTTCTTTCTATTCAACAAGTATACACAAAACTAGAACCCACAGCGTCCCCTCGTAGATTTTAGCTTGATAGTATGCAATATTTAGTTTACTATTTGTAAACAAAACTTCTGGGTTATAATTTCAAGTTACTCCTCTCATTTATAAAAATATCGGCATATGCTCCGCTTCATGCTTTCACAAGAGCATTAGTCAAACTATTAGTTGACTTAGTGCGTGATAGTATTCCCTGCTTGAAGCTTCAAGAAAATTTTTCTAGATCATTTTTCTTCTCTGAAAATAATATTTGGCATTCAAAATAGGCTTTCTCTCCCCTAATGCCAATATTTGATCTTTAATAGCATACTTCAATAGATATCCCCTATCATGGGCTTAAAACAATTCAAATTCATATATCTCCAACTACAAGTGGAGGCCCATTTATGTATGCTATGATTAGGTTTTATGGGAAATATTCACGTATATATTTAAACATAGGGGTTATTATTCATTATGCAAAGAGCTAGAATACTTAAAGTGCACTTAAGAATGTTCATCATTCCTATGAACTTAGGGATGTTCTCCCCCCCCCTGTATGCACAAAACATAGTTTAGAAAAACTATTTCATTCTCTAGCTTCTTTATTATTTAGCCTAATAAATTGATCCAAGTACTCATACAATTAAAAATATGGACCATATACTACGAAAATATAGATACGCAACATACAAGTTCACATGGAATTTCTTCTAGAATTTTCTAATTGCCATCAATGCAAAAATCCCTTAATGTCTTTTCTTCATAAATCCCAAATCATCATAATTGTGTTATCCACTATCTTAGTTCCACAATAATTCATCCCATCAAATGGGTTAGTCTCCATTGAGAAAATTTCATAAACTCACTCCCCCTGATCTTAGGTTGCTCGGCCCTAGATCAATCTATTACTTATGCATGCAATGCATCGAAAAGCAAAGCATTCCTTAGTTCAACGGGAACCATATAGACATAGCATGCTAGCTAGCCAATTTGATTATGAGGGAAGCACAAAAGATAGCTACTAGCCACAATTATAGCTGCTATGCTAATATTCATGCAAGAGTTGAGATACTTGTAGCTCAATGAGATACATATGCAGTTGTAATGTGAAACGTTAGAATTCAGTCTAACATAATAGATAACAACAAAATGCAAAGCTACAAGCTTACTTGCAATTAGTGCAGAGAGAAAGTTAACTTCGCCTAAGGGACGGGCGGGCAGAACTTCAAGTCCTGATACATGCACTTTAAAATTGATTTAGGATGGCTATGCCTATTAAATATATATTATCCACATTTTCTTATGCCTTTATCCAAAATTACTCCCCCTTTTCATGCCATAACTACCTCAAGTAGTAATTGCTTCAAGCATTATCTATGAATATCAATTCTAATGCATCCATAGAATCCAAATCATACTTCTAGTATTCAATGATTATGACATGAAATTCGCATATCCAATATACTATTCAAGTGTACACCATAGGACTCGGGGTAGAATATAATTTCTAGTTCTCAAGATAAAAAAATTTAAATACTTAGGATTCTACAATTTTTTGGCTAAATCGATCCTTCTAAGACCAGTTAATATGCCAAGATAGTCCAACTATTCATGTGCTTTTAGGAAATTCAGTTTTCCATCTACCTACATGGTAGTGATGCACAAAGAACTATAACCTTCGTGGCTAATTAAGGCTTCTTTGCGGATAAAAATAATACAAAATTTATTTTGATAGGCAATAGGCAATTTGTTTATATGTGAAAACATATAAATCTAATTTATTCCATGAGAAGTTCACACATATTACTTCAAGTAAAAATTGCAACTAAGAATAATAAATATTTCGTATTAGTCTTCAAAGGGCTAACAAATTAACCATGAACCACTTAATTCAACGGGAATTAAAACTTAATGCACCACCATCACTACTATCAATACTTCAGGATATGAATTTAAAAGACAAGTCCATAAGCACATGATTAAGTTCTTCTTCAAGAAAAAACTTTATGTGTTCTAAATAATATCCATTTTTGCATATCGTAATTGACAAGAGGTAGCTTCATGCTTTTATATTCAATAGTTATGATATGTAGTCACACACCTTCAAGTAGTGTAACATATGCAAGCCATATATTCAAAATTATTGCAATCGATAATAATATCCTCGTTCATAAAGTCGTTTAAAAATTTTAACTCAATTTTCAATTTGAGTAATTTCTAATGGTAAATTCAAATACTTCATGTATTATATTGCTCTTTGATATTCTATACACAAGAGATATTTCTTCTAGAATGTAGATTGATATAATCTTATTTACCATCTTGTCTTCTAGACATTTACAAAGCTTCGAGCTATTGTTTATAGAGCGGCGTTAAGCAAGCTTCAAAATTTGACTTTCAATGCAATATGATATTCTATAATCATAATTTGGGATTTTACTCATGCAATGAGTCTCACAATGCATTTGTTACTTCTATCGGTCATATACTCATTCTAGAGAGTAATTCGAAATATATATATACTCAGTTTACTACACTTCAATGGCAGTAAAATATCCTACATGGATTTAATAATGACCGTAACAAATACTTTTACTTTCGGAGTAATTTCAGGATATTGCTTTTTCTTTTAAGGCATACATATTAACATAACTCAAATCATGTGCATATAAGTTTACTACATGTAAACGAGTAGCAAGGTGCAAAAAAGATAGTGCATGGTTATTCAAAATATTCTTAGAAGCATCCTAGCATTTTTTTTCAGGATTATGGTATATGCAAACTTTCAGAATTTATATCAAGCATTCATTCAATCCAAAAAAAAAAAAAAAAAATCATATGCTAGGAAAAAACAAATACGAGCCTCTCAATGGTGATAAGTCTAAGGTCTGCAGGATTTAGAGAGCTCATATATCTTATAGGCTTAATACCATGTTTACAAAGATAATCATTCAAGATTTTCATGGTATATAATTCGTAATGTGTGATATATATATATAAATAAATGCATTCAAAAGAGCATAAAAAAAATATCAACACAAGACATATACACATATAAACAAAAAGTGGTCATGTAAAATGTATTCGAATGCTAAATTTTCTTCTGGAAAACCCAAAACTTCTAAAGGTTTAGTTGCTTATTGGCTGAACCACACTTATTCTCCACACTTATTCTTTCAGAATTCATTTTGTTCCTTTCAGGTCCAGAAAAACTTCTTAATTTAGCTGGACTGCCCCTGGTTCCCTCTAGTCCGTAGGCCTGCTCGGCCTGGATTGTGCATGGGCTGGTGGTGGCACGCTGAATTGGCAGCCATGCGGTGGTAGTTGTGGTGCCGGTAGGGACCAAAATCTATATGAGTCAGCGCAGTGAACACATCAATACAGATGCGAGGCGGTGCTTGAATTACAACAGCTCAAAGGCCGAGGCCGCAATGTACGTGTAGCTGCTAGCTTTGCAAGTTAGCCTCCATACCGAGGTGGCAATGTGTTGCTGACTAATGCGAGGAAAGGAGCTAGCCGACTGCGAGCCGGCCGCATGTGGGTGAACAAGTAAGCGACCGACGTTCAGGCCGGAAGAACGGGTGGCCAGAGGTTACGGTGACATCAGGGGACGTATGGCTCTTCTAGGCCTTGATTATATATAATAAAAAAAAAACACACATTTTTTGAGAATCCAGAACGCCCACGCACGCATACTGCATTTAAAAAATTCATATGTTTCCTGCTGCTACAGTTTGATGGACATGACGAATACGGGCCACATGCAACAGGGGTGGCGGCAAAGCCGAGAATCATGAACCATGGGGACTACTGCGGGATGTCCGGTAAGTTAGCTACAGAGATGCAGTCATGCGGGCTGCTTTTGCACAATGACGTGTAGGCCATGGTGACAAGGAAAAATAATTACAGCAAGACGGTCTGGATTATTTGTATCCATGCGTGACTCGGGATACAATCCGAATTTGAATAGACCTCAATAACAATTGTTCATGGCTCCATGCCAATTATTCGTGGCTGTTATTTTGGATCTTCGAGTCCAATTAGTGTTGCTGCAAGCAATTTAATGACGTCGAGGATGGATCTCGCTGGATCAGCCTCTAATCATAATTTGTATGGCACCATGGTGGCTACTAGATCCATCGTACAAGCATATGAACTATTCATGTATGCATGTATGTTCGTACTTCATGTACTAACCTATACTGCATGTATGTATGTCATGTAAAAGCCAACAAAATCTAGCTCAATGGCTAGATAAACAAACAATCTGCGAGATGCGATCTTTCCGTACCTTTGTTCTTGAATTTGAGGAGAATCGAAGCCTGTCGCGTAGGACAGTTCGGCTAGGCCGTGGGACTTGCCGGGCGTGACGATGAGTCGATGCGGTGCAGATTTGTAGCGAGCAGGTAGCGCATCCGTTCCGCTAACAACGTCGGGGATGTCGATGTCGCCGGCGAAGTCGTCGGGCGGGGCGTCGGCACGGCGTCGGTGCCGAAGATCGGCGGCAGCTTCAACGGCGATGTCGACGAAGAGCTTTTCGTCGCGATAACGTGTTATGAAACTTGTCATCAGCAGCGGTTAGGACCTTCCCCTCTCCGTCTCTCACGATCAACGTAGTAGATGAAAGTAGAACAAGTAGACACAAGATGTAGGGAGACTATTCTTTATTCATCCGGATCTTTGTTACTTACAACATAGAGCTCCCACGTATATATAGTCCAGCCCAAGGCCGGAGAGTTTTGGTAAGAGCCCACATACAAACGGACTTAGATTAGGATTCATCCTTCTCCTTTCCTTCTAGGAAAGAGTCCGTGTGTTTTACAAATGACTCAACTGGAGAAATACCTTAGGAAATTTATGGTTCTATATGCTGAAAATTCCCTACACCAGTTGGAGCCTCACTTGAAGAACTCATTACCATCCACGCAGAGCTCTTCTTCTCTGCCAACAAACCTCAAGTCCTGGACCTAATTGCATATCACATCCCAAGTAGTAAGCCTCAAGTTCCACGTCGCTACTTTGACAATCACCTTTTGCAGCTCATGCAGTCTTATCCAGTAACCAACCGTCAATGGCTACGCCAGCGCTTTGATCGCCTAAATCGCATCTTGAATCGGGATATCCCACTCCCATGGTACATAATGTTTATATACACAATTAATATACTTTAGTTCAGTTTGTCTAGTTTAGCAGTGCAATTGTCTATTAGTTTCATTAGTGCAATTAACAAGTGTAGGAACCTACAATCTCGTACACGTATAAGTTGATTTGTCTTTGATCAACTAATAATTTATAACTCTTGATCTTGATTGACCAGTCTGGCTGAAAGTCCACAAGAAACTATGATCGAAGTCAAGGACTATATTTTCCTGTACTTCCCAGAGCTCAGGTAACTGTGCTACTTCATAATTAGCTGGGACATTAGTTAGCTAAGTCAATCCTATAAGCTAGTCTCTCCATCATAACCGTCGAAGATTAATGTTTGACTTTATTGGAGAGTTCAAATTCACATTAATAATATTAAGATACTGACCGAACGTCCACGCATGCATTTGCTGGATATGCACATAATTTTTCCCAACTAAAGTTATGTTGTACTACTTATTATGTAGGAGCACGACATCAGCTAGTAGTATATACGGAGTATATTTATTATTATGTGCATTGCAGGCCTCCGCTTGAGCCAATCCGTGGTCACCAACAAAGCGGCGTGTGGAGTTTCGGTGAAAAGGTGTGGGAGAACGGGACGAGAGGTTTCCGGTGCTTTTCCTGTCACAAGGTGTTCCGGTCCTCTGGCGCTGGCCGCTTAGAGCAAGAACAATAAGCTTAGAGCAAGAACAATAAGCTTGGCTATAAGCCAAGTCTACGTCATCTAGAGCCAATACAAGAGCCAAGTGATACAACAGCTTGGCTATTAGGTTGGCTGCACAATAAATACTCAAGTATTAAAGTCACTGTAGAGCATCTAGTACATGGTGATCAACAGTAAAACACAACTATGTAGCCACTCGTGTTTGCTGGCTCTATGAGCATATCACAAGTAAATCAAACATGTTGTCAACTGAAGCAATAAGTAATAATATTATTCATTGGCAAAATATAATGGCTCGTACAATCAAGTTCACAGCATTAGATAGACCAAAGATGCCACACACAAACTTAAATGCTTAAGGAATAAAACATGGTCTGCAGTGCAATTGAAACCTGATAAAAACAGCTACTACCATGAGCAGCTAACTATTACACTAATGACTTGGAAATACATCTAGAACCAAAGGCTAATTTTATTGAGACATATCTCTTGATAACCAGCATCCGTCAATGATACTCAGGTCTTCTGGTAGAACCCCCAACAGGAACCTGTAAAAAATTGACAAGTATATTAATGAACAGTACGACAAACAATAATAAACCTCATGAAATGTTATTATATCTTACATTTTAAAGAAAGAGGATACTGCACGCACAACTAATTATTTCTCCTATTGGCAAACTTTTGCCACATATGCTCAATTAAGTCTTTCTTCAGTTGTTTATGTGTTGGTTGATGATGGATTTCTGCTCTTCTACGTAAAATTTCAGAGAAAAAATTGGGCCTCCACCCCTTTGTACTTCTGGAGGTAAAGCAATTGATGATCCACCTTGCTCATTCAAGTCAATAGGAAATTTCACCATCTCTTTCTCATCTTCGACTATCATATTGTGGAGTATGACACAAGCTTTCATTATTCTCCCAATACTCTTCCTTTTCCACAGCCGTGATGGACGACTAATTACGATATTAAAAACGTGATTGCAAAACTCCAAAAGCACGCTCAATATCTTTCCTACACCCTTCTTGGATCAATGCATACAACTTGTGTTTCTCCATCTGAGGTTCTTTTATTGACTTCACAAAGGCAGCCCATTCTGGATATATTCCATCAGCAAGATAGTATCCTGTGTTATACTGCCTCCCATTAACAGAAAATTGAACTTGAGGTGCTTGACCTTTCAATGCTTCAATGAATAATGGGGACTGATTCAGCACATTGATGTCATTATTAGAACCAGGCACACCAAAGAAAGCATGCCATATCCTAAGATCCTGATCAGCAACTGCTTCTAGGATGATCGTTGGGACTCCATAATCGCCACGGGTAAATTGCCCCTTCCAAGCCACAGGACAATTCTCCCAACTCCAATGCATGCAATCGATGCTTCCCAACATTCCTGGAAAGCCACGAGACTCATTGACCTGAAGTAGACGCTGCACATCTTCAACTCTGGGAGCACGCATATACTCCCCTGAGAAAACCTCAATTACACCTTGTGCAAACACGTCTAAGCACTCCAATGCAGTGCTCTTCCCAATCTTCAGGTACTCATCAAGGGCATCAGCAGGTGTGCCATATGCAAGCATGCGAATTGCTGATGTGCACTTCTGCAAAGGCGAGAGCCCTTGACGATTTGCACAATCTGCCCTTAGAGTGAAGTATGGAGACCATTCACTCAGGGCATTGACGATGCGCAAGAAGAGATGCTTTGTCATCCTAAATCTAGTACGGAGCATTCTTTCAGGGTACAGGGGATTTTCAGCAAAGTAGTCAGCTACAAGACGTTGGTGAGCACCTTCATGGTCCCTTTGGTGAGCACCTTCCATCTTTGTATTCCTCATAGATAGCTTCAGCCTTCTCCATTATCTGGTCATCAGAATGACCACTAGGCCAAATTGATACAGCCTCTTTCCATGAGCTGCAAAACCAAGCAACTTTTTACTTAATTTTCTGAAAGTGGTCCTTCAACTGCTTTGATGTCCTTCTTCTATCTGGAGGCGTGGTACTATTATACTCATCAGCAACATCCCCCCAATACCGATCAGTCTTCTTGCCATTGCCACTGATTGGATCGTTCGAATTGTTCACCCATGCAACAACCTACAGTGCAAGCATGTTTAGTGTCGGTAGCCATGCAAGAAGTACATGACAAATACAAAATAAATATATGTTGCAACTCACCAAGCGTACTTCCTCTCGCGGAAGCCATTTTAGCCGTATGTCAATCCTAGCACCATTCCCATCATCCTCATCATTGTCTAAATTAATCAAGACCTGACGTTGCCGATGAGACTTAGAAGCTGACACTGCTGGGCTCCTTTTCCCTCTATTTCTATCAGCTAAATGTGGTGGGATCGGCTGGGGAAGTGGCTGACTACATGGGTGATTGAAATAGCTGAGAAAACCACCGGGTGGGCGATTATCCACACCCCTGCAACTAGATAAATAAATCCATATGACTATAACAACTTTAAAAGGGACAAAGTCAACTAGAATACTCGTACAGCAGGATTATTAGTAAAACGACAATGCATTTTCATATAGAAATATAGCAGTTCAAACAGACATACTAGTAATGAGAGTGGAGACTCGCCTTCACATATAAATAAATATATATATTCTTCAATCAATCAATTCATCGGCCGGCGATGGTAGCCAGCTCTAACTAGTAACATACCGTAGCTTATTAGAATGAATGAACAAGTATATGCAGTTGAGACAGGCGTACTAAAACTAAAATACTGTAGCTTACTTGAATGAATGAACAAATATATGCAGTTCACAGACAGGCGTACTAGTAACGAAAGGATCTCCCAACTTTTCACTAATCCATCTGACATAAAAAAATAAAAATGCAAAGATGTGCGCAGGAGGTACTTGCCATTCCTTTGGATCAGAGTTGATGTCATCTTTCTGGACTGGCTGGGAAGATGACGCAGCGACGCCACCACTGCAGCTAGGCGCAGGCCACCACGGCCTAGCTTGCTGGGGCACCGGCGGCCCGCACCACCAAGGGCCGGGAGCTGCAGAGAGCTCATCGTGGTGTTCATGGAAGCTGGTGGCGCAAGGAAACACCCAGGCGTGGAGGATCCTGGTGGTGTTGGGGTCAGCATCTGGACGGACGGAGAAGGATTTGGAAAGGGCTGAGGCGGCAGCGGCGGCGCCATCTCTCTTTTTGACCGGCAAGACATCAGATTTGTTCTGGGTAGGGTTCTTTCAGATAGAAAAATTTGGAACAGAGAGTAGGGGAGAGCTTAAATCATCACCGAAAGAGACGATTCAGCTTCAAGGGTATAGGATTTGGCGCGTGAAATCACCGATTTGGCGCGAGCTGGGGGAGGAATTGGCGCGCTCTAGCGTGGGGAAAATTTCTGTTGGAGGGAGGAAGGAGGTGAGGCGCACCGGATCGAGGATGGGAGAGAGGGACCCACGAACAGTGTTCCTAGTCGACTAGTTCGACGCTAAAATCGGCTGCAGCGCGTGGATTCCCGTGCTGGCGCTCGGCGCAACCTGTGACGCCAAGCTCATTCTCTCTCTTCTTTTCTCTTCCACGTGAGATTTTCTTTGAGTTATGCTTCACTATTAGCCCGTGGCGTACGAACTTATCATGCTTCCTCCTACGGGACGCACCTGGAGGGCGGCTCCACTCACCAGGGCGGCTGCCCCGCCGTCCTCCAGTGCACCTTGGACAACTTAGCCCTCATCCCCCTCGCGACTGATTTTCCGGCGGCGTCCCCTCCTCCCCTGAACAGTGGAACAGCACAGCGTAGGCCTCATCCCTCGAGACTAATCTTTGCGAAGAGTCATGTCTTTTTCACATCATAGTTTTATTACCGGGCAAAAACTCAGGGTGCCCCTAGTAGATAGCTTTCGCAACTACTGCAGGAACGGTCTACTCCTACATTGCGTACTCATACTTGGCTTTATACTCGATGCCAAAGATAGTGACTTGCCGAATTGCTACTGATATGTGGAACGCCACGCACGTGTTCACTCGGCCGAATTAATGGATTAATTTCATTTCATGATCAATGGTCCGCTCCTTTTAGCAACTTACATCACCGTTGCCTAGGAGGTAGACGCAAGGGTACAACCTCTGCATTGAATGTAGGATGGGGCACGTTCACAAAGACGGTCAGACTGAGACACGGGACAATGGTCATAGGGCAAGATGAAGAGGTCGGTGAGGACGACCCTTTTTAATGGACTTGTTTTAGCAATATATAATGGCATATTTATAAAGCATCTTCAATGTCTCCCTAATAACTCATCACTAATAAGATAGTATTGGTGATCATCAATATTGTTTCTTGTGTTTATTGGTAAGATGTTGTAGCAGATCACCAATAACATTCCCAATAGGTGGGTACTGGCCCTACATGTCAGCTGTTTTCTTTTCTTTTGTTTTCTTCCTCTCCGTTGCAGAAGCGCTTGTGACGCCGGCGTAGGTAGCAAAGCCGGCCCTGGCCACCGCCGCACTAAGCCACGACTTCGGCCACGGAAGTTTTTTTTTTAGTCTTGAGGGGTTTGCACCCCCTACAACATATTTATTAAATACGAAAGCAAAGATTCTACAACATAAAAAACAAAGAGAAAACATTTTTAGTGCGACATTCGCTTTGAGTCTCGCCAACCGCCACCCCATGCGAACCCGAAGGGAGAAAGAAAAACGAATCGTCCATGCGACCTAATAAAGGAAGGAATTAACCACATAATAAAGGAAAAGAATTAACCATGCAATAAAGGAAGGAAAAGAAAAGAAAATCGTCCCATGCTACCTCATAAAGGAAGGAATTAACCATACAAGTTGGTTGTTGCGATAAAAAAAATAAGAAGGAAACCGTGACTCGTGTTCTTCCACTCGTCCCCAGTAAATAGAAGGAGAAAATCTAGAAGGAAAAGAAAAAAAATCCCACAGCTCATTCTCCTCTCGATTGAAGGGTTTTTTTTTCTTTTTGAGCTCCCATGAGAGAAAATTAGGAAACTTAAAATAAAAAAAAGATCCGCATGCACCCCTCCCCATGCCCAAGCAAATTTAGAAGGTGTGATCAATCACGCCCTACGCACCCGACGCAAATTTGGACGGTGCGATCCTCTCCACCATGCGAATTTGGAAGGTGCGATCAATCACACCCTCCCCACGCCAAGATGCAAATTTGGAAGGTGCCATCAATCACGCCCTCTCAACCCGCATGTAAATTTGGAAGGTTCGATCCTCTCCACCTATGCGAATTTAGAAGGTGCGATAAATCACGCCTCCCCCATGCCCATGCAAATTTGGAAGGTGCGATCAATCACACCCTCCCCACCCGCAGACGAATTTGGAAGGTCCTCTCCACCCATTTGAACTTGGAAGGTGCGATCAATCACGCCCTCCCACGTGTAACAACCCGGAAATTTCGAAGCCTAAAAATTGCAACCAACAAATTTTTTTCTTAAATAGCCCATGAATGGTGAATGTCATGTAGGAAAACATTTCCTAGTTGCACAAGTAGCACCCATTTAATTTTTGCCAAGCATATTGCATGTAATAATCAACCATGATTGATTTGGAATTTTATTTGATTTTATGTGTTGACTAATAAAATCAAATAACTGTATAAGTGTTGTGTTGCCAACCCTTGGACATGGATCCCTAATCCCTAATGACCATTAGTGACCTCCACTTAGGAGGTATGCAAGCTTGGCAAGCTTGGCATGCCACATAGGGGACTATGGCTTGAATAGAGTAGGAAAGAAATTAGAAAAGATTTAAGAGTAAAAGGGAAAATGGAAAAGGCCATTTTGGCCCAAGCTACCAGAGCCAGCCCAGCTGCCCTGTTGCTTCTCCCCTTACCTCAGACCGGCCCAGCCAAGCCAGGCTGCAGCCGCACTCGAGCCCAGCTCGCCCTCCCAATCGAGCCCAACAACCAGCACGGGAGATAATCAATCAACACAAATAACGGAGACAATAATTTGTTCACCCGGAGTTCACTTGAAGCACCCCGTTTACGTCCACGGTTAGTGTCAACCGTCTCAACAGGGATCAAGGTGGCGCCGCACGCCTTGCCTCACTAGGCCCTTTTGTTACATGCGATTAAGTGGTAACTCAACGACACAAGCAATCCACTAGAGTATCAATTCGGGCACTTCGTGGGGGAAGATCCCAAACCCCTCACAATATCATTTGGGGAAGTTAGTCTGAGCTACCTCGAGCTCAACTAGCCTAAAGACTCCAAACAAGAGGATTAGATTGGGGTTAGTTGCATCTAACAAAAAAATTGTCCCTTCAAATAGATGAAAAACCCTATCTTTTTCCAAGAGGTGCTAATTAGAGCTAGTTTAAAATTGGATCCACTAAAAAATGTCTTTTCTCTCCTTCACCTCTAAGAGCACTCACAATGCACTCTATCATAGAGTCTAAACTTATTTATTACCTTGGTTAATGTGGACTTGGAGTCCAAATAAGACTTAGAGTCTTGTTTTTTCTCTATCTCTCTTTCATAAATATATCTTTGTACATTTAACGCCACATCGTAAAGTGCAATAAATATGATGGTAATAAATAAGCTTTTAGACTCTATGATAGAGTTCGCATTGTAAGTGCCCTAACAAGACATTGGCTTCCGCCAACATGATTAGAAAAATATATTTAATGTCAATCTAACATTTTCATCAAAATACCTCTTTAACTAGAGTTAGTTTAGGGCTAGAGGTCTAACTAAGTTGGTATGCAGCCAACGAGTCTAAATCTAACAAGTATATAAATCTAAATCTAACTCGTATTGGGGCTCATGCCTCACGCTTATACGTATCGATCCGTTTAGACACAATATTTATATAAATAATATAAATAATAATTAGTTAATAATAATAAATAATATAAAGAGAGAGAGTAGGTCCGTGCGGTGTGCCCCTCGCTTGTCTCCCCTTCCCGAACCACCACCACCAGCCGCCGCCGCCGCCAGCATGATGTGGGTTTGGAACAGCCCCGGTAGGAGGCTTTGCGCCCGCCGCATCCTTTGCTTCCTCAGGCGCCACCGCCTCGAACGCGCGGCCCACATGTATGGACAGAACGCCCCCTGTCCCCTTTCTCGAATCTCGAAGAAAATTGATTGATTTCGTTGAATTTGAAGGCTGGAGAGGGAGACGGCGGTGTTCTTCGACGTATCCCACCTCCAGTACCTCGCCAGGTCCGCGCGCTGGGACGAGCTTACCGCCTACGTCGTCCGCTTCATGCCCGTTCACGCGAAGCCACGGTCTCGTCAGGCCTCCAGCTTGATTCGCTGCCTCCACGTCTATCGAGTGCTCGGCAAGATCGCTGCCGGTGGCAAGCATGCGGAAGACGTCAGCACCATGTACCCGCTCCTCAATGCCTCCGCCACCAGGGCCAATCCCGGGATCGCCGCTTTGAATGCCTTCTTCCACCACGTTCTGCAACACCCGCCCAGGTCAGATCATCACAGTTCCCTTCAATAATTTTCTTTTCTACTCCATCCGGTGGATGAGTACCAGTGGACTGTTTGTTCGGCTTTTCACCTTAATAATTAGCAGAATGGAAGCCATCGGTGGCGTCTCACAACCAAAAAGTTCTTAATCTTCAATCAGACACTCTGATTTCAGTGTTCTTATATTTCAGTGTCACTAGCTTGCTGATGTAATCAAATTCTTCTCTTGTAGAAATTTGTCTGATTGGATGCAGATTTGGGCGGTGGCTGCAGAAAGGCTAACGGATTTGGCCCTTAAGTGTCCGGAACTGAAACAAAAGCTGAACTTGCCACATCATGCCCCCAAGTGTTGGCAAATTAGTCTGTCTGGGTGGGTTCCGTGTTCTTGCCTGGCCCTATTGTTGTAGTAGTGTGTTTTTCTTTTCCTTTTTCGAAGAAATAACCGCTTTTCAATATTTGCATGGTGCGGCTTGAAAGGGTGCGGCCAGTTCAAAGGCCTTATACAAAGAAAGTGAATCATCAAAAAGCACGTGACATTGCTTATTTATTTGAGGAAAAGAGGTAAGTAATGCATGGTTTATTGTGCTTATTTCTTTCTTTACCTGTTGAAATTTACATGAATTCATTAAAATGTACAGATGAGAGATAACAGGAAGCCTTTCAGGTCCGTTGTTCTCCTTAATTTGACCCCCTTTTTTTATGTATAATGCTCATCGTGTGAGCTACACTACTTATGGTTCCCAATAACCATTGCTTTTTAACCACCGCAAGATGTAAGATTCCAGCGCCTCTGCTTCTGCTCTCTGTCAGTCTGTCACTGCTTCATATTCTGAATCACATACTACTGATGATATTCGTTACTATAAAGATTCTGCATCAAATAATTGCATCATCTTTGCTTAGATTTCAGCTTTGTTTCGAGAAAGTCATCCATGACTTTATGCATGAAAACAATTGAAATTAGGCAATTCTATTTAGGGACAACAATCAGAAGGATTTAACTGCCTGCTAAATTTAAGTATTTTAGAGGATCTTCCCTAGAGCCATGGCTTTTATCAACCATAGATATCCACTTGAACAGTCTTGGATGAAGGTCGCTTGACCATCAGTTATCACACACATATATAATATACATAAGAGTGCCTCTTGTTGCTTCTTGGAAGCATTATCTCTTCATTTCATTCCTTACACCTTGAATCTCATAAAATGTTTGCAATCTTTGTTCCCTTACTGGTTTAATTCGTATGAACCTAAGCACTAGTTTCCATAGAATTCTCCATCGGCGAATCTGCATTCAGATCATCCGATTCCAGCATCAACATTAACTACTGCAGCTGGTGCCATTAGGCTCTGTTGTTTACTTGCATATTTTTATTTATCTTTATTTATCATTTAGATTTGTATAAGTGGCTCATGCATCCAGTACTTGTGGTTATATAAAAAATACACTGAATTGATGATACTATATGTGTTGCATTTCAATATTATTTTAAGAGTCTTCTTGGACAGGCATAAAGCGTGCTAGAAGTCAAGATGATTGTTGCACTGGAACCTCTCACTATGACCCAACAGAAAATTTGAAAAGGACCGAAGATCTGGAGATGTTGACGTGGTAATTTTTTCGAAATACTTTCATGTGGCATACTTTGTTTAGAATCATTTTAACTGTGCTTGAAAGATGTAAGCATTTTATAATGGAAGTCATTGTGGAAGTAAGATACTAGTCTTATATGCTTTGGTGGTTTTAGCTCAATCTGAAATAACCTACATGGTTTTTATGATGGTTTAACTGAACCTGAGATAAACTGTTTGGAAATTTGGATGCATGTTGTTTAAACATTATAGTGTGGGGCCTTTCTTCTATATAGTCACGCCTTTCCTGAAGTAGACGACAAACTGACTTGATCGGTATTTCTTCTTGGTGTTTTTTTCGAGCAGAAATCGCAGAACGATTTCAATGGAAGAATCACATCGGTGGAGGAATTACATGAACTGAGATCCGTTTCAACTGTAGATGACTTGTTGAACGTAGTCTTATCCATGATATTGTGAAGTGACTGAGTAGTTTGGTAATCTTATCAATATCTCGATCCTTTTATATCTGAACAGACTGAAACTTAATGGTTTCGAACAGGAAGGAGAATGAGACTTGATGTGATTAATTTTATGATTTTTAGCTACAATTATTGGGGTATCGGTTGATCATGTCAAGGCTCGTTTGGCTCCCGCCTGAGCCGCTGCTGCCACGAGTGTGCCCGCGCCGCGACTGCGGCGAACAAAATGATCGACTGATATAGCGACGTGTCGTCGTGATTTTTCCCAAATGTACACAACTGATAGTAAAATACATATTCGACACAGCGGCGTGTCGTCGTGATTTTGACTTTCTGAGTTTGAGGTTTGACAATTCAGCCCTGCTACGATCGATGAGTCTTTGAGACAACTTTATGATGCCGGCCAAGTAGCAGGTAGCATGGATTTTGTGATGCTTCAATCTTGTGCTGGGCCTCTTGTAATTATGAATTGATTGGGTGTTGTTTGGAGATCCGCACGCCTGAACAGTTCTGTGATGTCATTTCGCTTTGTCAGCTAGAGTATACTCCAACATCAAATTCATTGCACAGTAGACTGTTCTCAACATCGACACAGAACTGAGCGGGAAGGGGGAAAACTAGTGAAGTACAGTACGTAATATTTGTTTTAAAAAAAGTAATTATACAATAACTGACATCAAATGATCTCCATGATACAAAAGGGAGGAAAACAAGTGAACATGTCTCCTCCATCCAAATTTCTGGTCCACACCAGTATACGGAGTGTAGTAGAAGGCTAGAAGTAATCGCTTATTTTTCCCAAAACAAACCAAAAGAGTCGTAATAATATTTGTTTAAACGCATGAGTGACATGACACATCGGGGAATCGTGACTCGTGAGGCAAACGAAACGGGGGTCTGGGGGCTAGCTGGCTGACTCGATCAGACGCGAAAGACAAGGTACTAGGTGGTAGTGTATTGCTGGATGGAGACTGGCGGATCATCTGCAGGGTGCCGCAGGCGTTGCCGTCATGGCCGTGTCGCGAACAATGACAGGCACCCGACCCCGACGAGCCACGCCAGGAACGCGAAAAAAAAAGCGCGGCGGCGCTGGCACGGCGGCTTCTACCATTATCACCGCCGCCCCGACGAGCATCAGATGGAGCGCGGCGGATACGCGCAGCAGCTGCCCGGGCCGCCGGCGTCTGGGACAACGGCGGCATTTTGCTCTGGCTCCGGACCGCCCGCGCCCACAATCTCTTTGTTGGCATCATTGCCAGCGTCATGGCGAGCCATCGGACGTGCCACGGTCGGTGAGCGCGATTTGGGACGGCGCAGACTCGGCGAAGGTCGAACAAGCAAAGGGAGCCTTATTTAGGCTTGTGAGCCAAGCTGATGGGAGATCTTGATGATTATATAGAGCAAGAACCTTGGAAAATGCGATGCGTTAAACCGGGCAAGTCACTTGTTGGTGAAAGCGATGGGGCTAGTTGTCCTGGAGTGGTCACCTTATGCATACGTTGAATTAATGGCTTATTGGCTTGTGTCATCTTATACGAGGGTTCGCGCGCGCCTTCGCCTTCGTGGAACGCCCCCAGGAAAGCGACCTCTATAGCATACTCCCTCTTTCCTCCTAAAAAAAAGGCGGCACCTTTTCGCCGGTTTCGGTGTTTTCAAATTATCGGCAATTATATATTAAAATATATAAATATTTATATTAAGTAATTAGTGTCATCCAAAAGATCTTTAAGTCTAGTTTTTTAACAAATTTATTTGAAGATTTAAATGTTGAACGTATTTTCTACAAACTTAGTTAAAGTTGATAAAGTTTGACCGACACGCTTTTTATATAGCGTCGCTCTATTTTTGGGACGGAGGAGTACGGCACAACGCCGGCCGTGTCGAGCACTCGAGCGGTATCATAGCTGCAGGGTAGTTGATGACTGTTCTTCTTTCAGATAATAAAGGGCAAAAGGGTTGTAGTATTCGCACCTCGCTCCGCTCCGCTCCGCATGACCGCATGGCTTTCGTCGATAACTGTTGAGAGATTTGATTTGAGCACACGAGATGACCATGCCGTTGCCAACACGTCTTGTCCGCGCTACGGCTAAGCACGCACCCTCGATGTTTCCTGGAAATTTCCACAGCTCCATTCAAAACTTGGTTTCACTTCGTTTCTCGAAGAATCCCATCCCTGCTCCTGGCACGGTGCCGACCTTGCCGAGTGCTGAATGCTGTGACACATCACATCAACGGCTCTGCGGCAGGGTCAGGGAAGCAAAACTTGACGACACGCCGACGCCCTTACGGTAAGGTGCTAAGCACACACGGCCCAAATAGTTCGATAAAGCCTGTCGATGCCCATTACCGAAGCTGCACGAACTGGACGGACTTTCCCCGTGGACATCCAAAGGCCAACATATACTTCTCTCAGTACTGAGTCGGTAGACAAGTAGTATAGTAAAGTAAATTCTAAAAAAAAAAGTAGAGAGTATAGTTGTAAGATTCCGGTTAGATTGGGCGGAATTGACACGTGTTCGTCGTTCGATGAAGCTTCTAAGAAGGCGTGGGGCTGCAGCTCCCGCCCCGGCGGCACGAGCAGCTCGATCAACTGGGAGGAGGGGAGGAGCCGTCGGAGGGAGGGGCGGCGGGCGGGCGGCCCGCGCCGCGCGCCGCCGCGGCAGCCGAGGGCGCGGCGACGGCGGGCGCGAGGTGGCGGCGGCGGCACGGAGAGAGTTGGAGAGCTGAAGATATTTTTTTTATTTGCTTGCTTATCCCCTAAAGATTACATGCCTCTTTGCTTATATAGCCCGACTAGTGGACTTGTAATCTAAGCAATCTCTATAAGGTTTCCTTATAACATCGAAATACCTTTTACAAGCATATCCTAACTTATTCTTTTCCTAATAAGGGTCTCCCTTTATAGATGAGATATCCCCTTGCACACCAAAAAATTACCTAAGATAATCCTAACTTGAATATGAAGCAAACTCGAATCGCACGGGAGAAGGAAGGCGGCGGCGGCAAGGGCCGCCGGCCCGTCTTCTTGCGCCCCTAGCCCCCTCTCGGCCGGGTGGGGGCCGTGAAAGCCTATCTAGCCACTCTCGGGGTGGCCCAATTCTGTTCATGACATCTCCCCACCGCTTGACGAGGGGCGCGGCCCACGCATGCCCAACCCACCACGTAGGGGCGAAGGGCAGCCCGATCGGAGAGGTGACCACCCAGGGGCCCGGTGAAGACAAGAGGACCGCACTTGTCGTTGTCGCTTGCTGCGTATTACCGGGGCGTCCCTTGTCGGCGGCGGCGGTCGAGATGGAGGTCGCCGGTAGATGCTCAACTTGAAGCTCAACGGGCTGCAGACGGGACGCTCCGCCCATGCACGACGCATGACCTGGAGGCGTGAGAGGGTCCCCGACAGCCATCATCCGGGCGGGTCGAGGGGGGAGACGATAGGTGTAGGTCACCGACCAAATCACCTTAGCATGGAGCTGCCCTCGCAGTAGACATGACGGATCGACGTGGGCGGCGGGGAGGTGAAGTCGAGGAGGCAAACCGAGGAGGTCGGTCGGCGTGCTCACGGGCGGCCCGGCTGGATCTCCTGCAAGGCCATGCCGCACCGACGGTGACGCTCCCAATGCGGAAGAAGATGTCGCCGTTGTTGTCGAAGAGGAGGACGGTGGCACCCTCGATCCGCTCGTCGGGCGCGTGGCTCGAAGGAGAAGGATGTACGCGAACGCCCGATCCTCCCGGGGCGATTGGGGAGGTGGAAGCCCACCGCTACGCCATGCGGCGGGGCGTTCTCCCCATCATGAAGTCCCGAGAAGCTGGGGGCGCCGGGGATGTAGTAGCGGTGGAAGTACCTCACGATGCCATAGTGGAGGCTCCGCTCTGCGCCGCCCGCAGCTTGATGGCGTTGGAGATGATCCCGAGCTCCTTGTTGGTCGTCGCGGGCCGTGTTGTAAATGTAACCTCCTAAATTACAGGGGCCCACATGCACTTATTATTGTCATTAAGACCTTTGATCGTTATGCACGAGTTCCCAATAATCTAGAAAGTGCTATTAATCTTCCGAACAGATCTCATTAACAAGTCACTCCAGTATTACAACACTTTATTCAAAATACATCGAGTAAATCCGCGGCGGAAGGATTACATAACCATAAGTTTACAAACCATTTTTTCAAATACGCAAACTTAAATATCATTATTACAAGCCTAATATTATTGGAGTAACATTATACATATAATACACTAACAACCCCCGCCTCGAGGGTGTAACTCTACTCGCCATCTTCCTCCCGGTACACCGTCATGCGCAGGGGACCAAAACAAGCCTCGCTCATGACTCGCTCCCCGCAACAAGGGTCAAAGAACCCCGAGTACGGGGGTACTCAACAAGACTTACCCGACCAAGAAAAGAGGAGAAGACTTCGTGAATGCCGGTCTTAGGAGTCAAGGTAAGGCTTTAGCAAGAATCAAGAACTCTTTTGCGTAAAAAGCTACTATAAGTGAATCCTTACTTTCAATATTTTTAATTCATTAGTAGCTCATATACTCTAGGTTATCTTATTCTAGAGCAAACATATTTTCTTATTCCAACTCTCTTTCCTCAAAAACATATTCCATTATTTACTACGATGAAGGTCGGGGAATCGGTCTCCTTCTCCGAGAAGCAACGGCGATTCATGAATCGATTATACCCAAATGGGGATCCCTAACCACACGATATATGTAGCACTTAAGCTTGCATATATCAACCCTCACTCAAGCCAATCCAAAACGGATCGGGTCCATCGCCACCCGAGAGCACGATTTCTCTACCTCCCTACCCCATCCTAATGACAGTTTGACCCGTGACGGTGGGTACATGCTACCCCGCCATCTCCACTCCCAAAGTCTTGCGCGTTGTCCGTTCCGATTTGGCACACCCCGAGATCGCTTACGGGGCATGTGGCCGATTAGTTTCGTCGACCTGGGTGATCGCCGATCGACGCGTGCCATTGACCCAAACGGCCTCGGCGCAACTTGCGTTCAAAAGTCCCGATTTCACTCAAAGCCAAACAACGGACGGTCCTTAACGACCAACACGGGACAAGCACGGCTAGGTATCCCGCCCGGCTTTCAACCTACGTCCCCGTCCGATCTCAAATTCATCACTACATCTCTTTTCTTTTTCTCGAAAACAAGCACCATCTTCTCAAATAAAACATTTTGATGAAAAAAGCGTAACTAATTAAGCGGGGCTAAGCATCACTAAGCATTTTCGAAATAAACAAAGTTATCAAGGATGGTATTGAAATAAACAAGGATGGGAATGCGGCAATTAGGTTATCACTCAACTCCTAATTACTTAATGCAACATAGCATAGACATAAGTGATATAAAACTTTTTAAAACATCAAGGAAGGGTTTAATATAACCGGGGCTTGCCTTCGTTGACGGAATAAACTATCCCCTCGAGAAAACCCGGGGAAATCGAACCCGCTTCCACCGGATGATAAACCTCTTCCTCGGAACTTGCTCGGCCTGGACACTCTCGATCTCGTTCACTACACGAAATAATGTATGTCTCAACATGATGCTATATATTTAAATATGATGCTTACAGTGCATGAAATGATAACAACTTGATTACAACTTTCCTTCACGATAAAGTTGCAACCCAACAAAACTAACTTGTTGAACTACTCAGTAAGATATCATCACCATTGTCTAAGGAGTTCTCAAGGACCACTTGATTCTGATATGATCCAAGTTTCACAAAACAACCCAAAAGTCACACAAAAAACCTAAATTATTTAACACTAAACGACTTATAACTCACATAAAATAATAGAGCTCAATATAGAAAATAATTTAAACATGTCAAAATGACTCCAAACTTTTTATACAGCTAGATCATAGCATAAAACAGTACCAAATAAATTTTCATGATGTTTGCATAAAAATTTTTTATTTTCTAAAAAATCATGGAAGATGCATTTTTCAATTAAAGATTGTATTTTTAAATCATGCAAGAACTACTCAAAATCAAAGTTTCAAATTTTTTCATGGGTAGATAAACTCCTAGGAAGGTTCTACAAAAATTTTTCAGAATTTTTGAACAAGTATATGAATTTATATGAAAAAAAAAAAAACAGATACTATTCATAGCTCAGAAAATAAACAAAACGTATTTAAAACAAAAACCCGCCTTCGGGCTCAAAGTGGCCCGCTCGGCCCATACCCGAGCGCCGGCCCGGCGACACGAGGCCACCCACGGCCGGAGCGAGCTCCCGCCGTTGACCGGCGACCCTCGCTGCGTCTTGACTGCGTCTTTGTTTAACCAAGATTATGTCGGTTGGCTCGACATGATCCGGTGTCTTCTAGTTCTACCTAGCTTCCACAAATTAAGTTAAGTTTACTCAAATGTAACTTATTCACATTTTGTAAAATTAATGTTATTATTCTTCCGCACTCGATCTATATTTTTATAACAAATGTTGTAATGTTGTAGCTACTCCTTTGTTGATCCTGGTATGAGAGTGGTGTAATCGGGGTTTCGGCGACACCCGACCGTGCTTCTTAAGTTATTGGATGCATCCGCACGGTGGAGTCGAGGTCTTTGGGACAATGACAAAAGCAGGTGGGCCCGGTAATTAGGGAGGTTCTCGTTACACGGTGTAGCTCCGTGATCATGTCGTTCGACGCCGGGCCGTCGATGTCGCCCATAGTAACAAATGAGACGCCGCTGGCCTGGTATCGCGATCAACCAGGCGCGCCATGATGTCGCTGCCGATGTTGCGGGTTCCGCCGTCTCGGCCGGCATTGCCCGGTATGCCGCCGGCGCCCGCCCGAGGTCGGCGTCGTCCGCCCGCCGTCGTCGTTATCGGGCGGGCGAGGTCGATAGCCTCCTCCATCGAACGGGCTCGAACCACTCGAGTGTCGTCCCCGCGGCCGAGGTGCGCAAGCCTTCGACGAAGAGGTCGACGCGGTGGCGCCGTCCCTCAAAAATCCATGCAAGATGCATAGACCTCGGGCGTCGATGTAGTCGCCCGCCTTGCCCCCGGGGGGCGGCGGCGTGTATGCCACCATGGCGTCAAGGTGTCGGGTGGACCGGTGATGTCGTGGGGCGCCGGTGAACTCGCCCCACTCCTGCGGGGACTTCTTCTTGGATGTCGATGTACCGGCTGCGCAGCAAGACCGGTGAGGTGGAAGGCAGCGTAACTCACGTGGTAGTCGGGGTCGATGTCCAAGTTGAGCTCAAGAAGAGCTCCGCCTGCGAATCCGAGAGGTCGGGGTCGTTGGTGCCATCGAACTCCCGGACTTGTAGGCGAGTGACGAAGCGGGGAGGGTGCAATGCCGATGGGCGACGGTGGTCGGGCGCCGTGGGTGGCGCGGGATGGGGGACAGAGCGGGGCCGCGGTGGCGCTGGGGCAAGGGGCGCCGCTGGTGACGCCATCTCGCCGGAGAGTCTCGCGCGGCAGCGTGTATCGAGGGGAGAGGAGAGGGGCAGCCGGTCTTTGCGCGTGTCGCGCCCGGATGACGTCGATGACGGCGGCGGGCGTATACGGACGGCGACGCCATTCCTCCTCAAGCTGCAGGATAGCGGGGTCGGAGCCGACGCCGAGGTCCGAGGCGGGGGGGGCGCGCCGTGGCCGCCCCGCCGCCCGGCGCGGCCGCCGCTGGGCCGCCCTCCGTGGTCGCCGTCGCCACGTCGCGAGGATCCTCGAGGCGGTGTAGGCGTGCTCATAACGACGGAGGCGGTCCTCCATGTCGCCGGCGCTTGTCGATCCGCGCAGGTGACGCCGAGGGAGCTCTTCGCTTGAACTCCTCGTATCTCGGAAGCCATGGGTGGTGGGAATCGCCCCGGTCTCCGATAATCGTATCCGATTCCGCCAGATTGGGCGGAATTGGCATGTGTTCGCTGCTCGACGGCTCCCGAAGAAGGCGTCTGGGGCGCAGCTTCGCCGGCGGCGACGAAAGCAGCTCGATCAACGGGGAGGAGGGGAGGAGCCGTCGGAGGGGAGGCGGCGGCGTCGACGGCGCGCCGTGTCTTGCGCTGGGCGCGGCGCGGCAGCTGCGGAGGGCGAGCGGCGGCGCGGGCGCTGAGGCGGCGGCGGCACCTGAGAGTTGGGGAGCTGAAGATATTTTTTTATTTGCTTGCTTATCCCCTAAAGATTACATGCCTCTTGATTATATAGCCCTACTAGTGGGACTTGTAATCTAAGCAATCTCTATAAGGTTTCCTTTATACGATCGGAATACCTTTACAAGCATATCCTAACTTATTCTTTCCTAATAAGG
This sequence comes from Hyparrhenia diplandra, assembly GCA_015847255.1. Taxonomy (NCBI): domain Eukaryota; kingdom Viridiplantae; phylum Streptophyta; class Magnoliopsida; order Poales; family Poaceae; genus Hyparrhenia; species Hyparrhenia diplandra. Next base: position 180,032 of record JADLZK010008442.1, on the reverse strand, counting down.
GTCTCCCTTATAGATGAGATATCCCTTGCACACCAAAAATTACCTAAGATAATCCTAACTTGAATATGAAGCAAACTCGAATCGCACGGGGAGAAGGAAGGCGGCGGCGGCAAGGGGCGCCGGCCCCCCGCGCCCCCGCCCCGCCCCTCTCGGGCCGGCGCCGTGTCGAGCCCATCTAGCCACTCTCCCTGGTGGCCCACTCAGTTCATGACAATAGTCTACTTTTTTCTCCTCCACTTTTGTAAAAGTCTATTTTTTTCCTCGGGTAAACTACCTCCCTCAATTTTTCAAATAGTGGGTTTTACCTCCTAGAGCGGTTTTTAAAGGTGGTTTTATCTTTTTATTTTTTTATTTATTTTCATTGAATCTTTAAAAATCATAATAAATCATGAAAAAATATATAAAACGAAAATTTTAAATTTGTTGGACTTCACATGAGTAGATCAATACATTGAATATATAATATGGTATGGTTTAGTAAAAATGTTTTTGCTATAGCTTTAGATATATTCTTTTTAGTAGTTAATTGGAATAATTCATAGCTACATTTTCTAATGTCCAATTATGATGATTTTTTTTTTATAGTCGGTTAGTTGTTGTATGCATCAACTGTAGTAAAAATTTCATACACATTGGATCATGTATAACTTAGTTATAGATTTATTTAGAATTAACAAGTATATACCTAAATAAATATACAATTAAGTTATACATAATTCAAAGAGTATGGATTTTTTTACTATAGTTCATGCATACAATAATTAGATCACATAAAAAATCCAAAAAAAATTGGACCATAGAAACTATATTTATGAATTATTTCAATTAATTATGGAAAATCATAAATCTAAATCTACAACAAAACTTTGTACTAAAGGATATAATATAATATACAATTGTGTAGATCTACTTATGTGGTGTCCAATAAAATTGGTTTTTCTATTTTATTATTTACTATGATTTTTTTCAAGAATTCGGCAAAATAAGTAGAAAAGAAAAAAGACAAAACCACCGACAAAACCTCTGGAGGGAGGTAAAATGCATGGTTTCAAAAGTCGAGGGAGGTGGTTTACTTGTTTTGACATTCGAGGGAGGAAAGCAAGACTTTTCGCAACAATTGAGGGAGGAAAAGTGGACTTTTCCTTAATATAGTATTCGCTATTTCCCAAAAAGAGTGTCATTTTAAGTTTTTCGAACTTCGTGTTTTGACCGTGGTCTTATTTAAAAAATTACATAAATTAAAAAATTAATAAAAAAATTATTAAAGTATCTCTAGTAATAAAACAAGTCATAACAAAATAAATAATATTTTTATAAATTTTTTTTTTGAATAAGACGGATGGTCAAACGAGATGTTTAAAAAACTTAAAATGACACTATTCTTGAAATGGAGGGAGTACCTCAAAAGGCCCATCAACAAATCACAATCTCTTTTGTGATAGAAAATAAGCCGAAACATGTCGAAACATGCCTAAATCCAAGTCGGTACTAGTTCGAGATCCAATGTCGAAACAGCACAAGTGGATTGCTTGGCGTGGTGAGGAGCCACCGAGGATGATAGAAGAAGAGTGTCCACTTCCTGTTTTGGTTAGGAGTCGTCAAAGCATTAAGGAAGAGTAACATCGAATCGAACTAGTTTTCCTTATTTTTAGGTAATGAACAGAGCACTAAACAAATTTGCACGCCGATGATTAGCACAACTCAGCATATAAAATCGATTAAAATTTCCGGCTAGTTTCTGAATAGAAAATGCCACCCAGGCACCTGCCACTTATTCAAACTTCAAAGCTCACACCACGCCGCGCGCCTTCTCCTGGCCCCTCTCTTCCCTTGACGATCGCGTCGCCGGGAGTCCAAGTCCAAGCCTGCCCCTCCCTGTTGTCGTCGTCCTTGCCGCCGCCGAGGTCCGGTAGCTGGAACTCTCCCAGCCTCCTGAACACTGACCGCTTGCGCGGCGGCAGGTGCTCGTCCCTGATGCCCGCGTTGGGTCTGCCGTGCTCGCCGCGGTGCATCCCGCACTCGGCGCAGATGTGCCGCCTCAGCTTGCAGGGGTACCTGAGCTGCTCGCCCGTGAAGCCGCTGCGCTCATCGCCCCCGACGAACGCGCACCGGAGGACGGTACTGGTCATCAGGGGCTTCTTGTCGTCGGTGCCCTGCCTCGGCATCATCTCTGGATCCATATATGGAATGTCACAGAAACCTTACTGTCATGCAGTATGATCCATCACAATACTGCATGCTGATCGATCCTGATGACATTGACAACGCACGTATTTATAGGTCTGGAGAGCTTGGTGTGTCATCGATCTGGGTATGTGCAAAATGATGTGTAGCAGAATTGGCAATGCAGAGCATGAAGAAGGTGAGCATGATCACGCACAGGGTCACGGCGGACGGTGGCGCCACGACAGAAGAACCTGTAACGCTTGTTATTGTTAGCGTTGTTCATGCCAGGACAGGAGGCCGGATCATGCGAGTGCCAGCCGAGTGAGGAACACGACGGCGGGCCACGGGAGAGAAACACGTTGTCGCACGGTTTGTTGTGCGTGCATCCAAGAGAAATAAAGCTAGCCCGCTGATGTGTATGTGCCGTGGCTTGCTTTCCTCTGATAGGCGACGAGTTCAGCCACGCACGGCACTCGTGGGAGAGAGAGCTCGCCGTGGTGAGCACCGGAGCCATCGAGTGAAGTGGTAGAAGACACTGTCTCTTACTTGTCTGATTCGTCTTTTCGGTAGTACCCAGCGATCCTGTGGAATATACTTGCAAACGGCGCGGGTCACGCCGCCAGCCTGCTGGGCTAGTAGATCGCGCGCCGCGAGCCCACAATAACCCGCACGAGAGCCCACAAATCGGCAACTGGTATACGCGCGGCAGATACAAACCCGCTCCAACCCGTCACGAGCGATGCAGCAAAGGGCGCCGCAGCTGTCACAATCTTCAAGGGAGGCTCATCCCTTTCATCTTGTCGTCTGTTACGATAAGAATCTGATGCCAAACTCGACACCACTATGCATGTCGACCTTATACGGTATCCTGTGCCAATACATTTTGACCTCACAGTTGAGTCATCCATTTCATCTATTGTGAGGGGGGACGAAGCCTTTCATTGATTGATCTGGTATTTATGCTTCTTTATCCTTGGATTCCTATGTCATATAGAGTTGTTAATGAGCATGCCGGAGTTCTAGAGGGAAGGTATCAATCTGAATGTTTTTTTTTTCAAAAGGACGGCGAAACACAATTTCTATTAGACGAATAAAAAGAAAAAAAAGGCAAACACCCACAAGTTTTTTAAATGGAAACTGAGCCCAAAACCATACAACTTAAGGGAGTGTTTTACTCCACCTACCACTCGATACAAACAACTCACACCACTAAAACAACTCCGCTAACAATGACTCAGATGGAAAGAGAATAAACAGGAATCCCCGCTCGGTTGGATTGGGTCGCCAACACGAGCCTCCATCAACTACACCCGGTCGGATTCGGACGTCGACACGAGCCACCAACCCTCAACTATCAACAAAACAGTTGGAAGAAAATAAACATGAAGCACAACTCGGTTGGAGTGGGTCGTCAACACGAGCCTCCACTAGAACTGAACTTGAAGAACCACAGGAAGCGTCGAACACCCACAATGAGCAACAACACCGTAGAGGAAGCACAAAGAGAGGCGCATGAGGCCCGTAAAGGAGTTTGGAACGCCAGGCAGAGCCTCCAAGAAGGTAAGCACGTGTGAACCAACGCGGTAAGAAGAGAGGTACTAAAGGACGCCTCCAGGAAGGATACGGCGTCCACAGACGCCATCGCCCAAGCTTTCGCTCCGACATCGTGCTTCTTCCACAAACCGCCACCGCCGAAGTCCCACGAAGATAGTTGACAAGAGGAACCAGCCCGCGCAGCGAAAGGCGCGTGGGGCGGGGAGAAAAGGGCAGGGATCGACACGCCCAGCCCACCACCGTCCCCTCCCCCGACATGTAGTCCCAAAATCACCCACCGCTGTAAGCCCCCAAAGAGCCCCGAAACGAGCCGCCGCCATCAACACGTTGGAACCAACAGAGGAACCCCAGCCCCGACCACGGGGCCATGACCGACGGCCACCCACTCGCCAAGCACCTCCGGCCACACCAGTCTGTTGCCGACAACCGCCACCTTGACACCGCCCGAGCATGCCCAGCCAACCAAGGCCCGCCACGCCACCACAACATCGTCGTCCGATAGCGAAACCACCGGAGTACTAGACAGCCCAAGGGTTGGCGCACCGGGAGCCCCCCGCCCCACCAAGAGGGAGCCGAACGTGCAGCCGCCCTCCAAAGACGACCGGCGTGACGGAAATTGCCGCCGCCTTGCACCCCCTTGGAGTGTTGCCTCACCACGACAACCACCACGAGCCCCCATCGCTAGAAGCGTTGCCTCACGACCACCACTACCGCGAGTCCCCAATGCCGCAATCCCAGCTAGGATGGTCGAAATAGGTGGTGGAGCCACCGGATCCGGCGCTCCAGGGCCGCCCGGCCCAGGGGAGGCGGCGCCGCCACGGCCTACTTGTCCGCTTCGACCGGGCCTCCTTGCCGGCCAAACTTCGAGCGCAGGGAAGGGAAACCCCGCCACCACCTTCGTCATGTTCGGCTGGGCTTCCGGCATTCCGCTCGGGCGGCGGCAAGGCGGGATGGAGGTGGATCTTGGGGGGTGGCGACGCTAGGGTTAGAGGTCCTGAGTCGCCCATAGGAGGAGGAGCGACACGGGGGCTTCTTTTCTGATCGAATGTCAATCTGAATGTATCCATGAATTTTTTATGGTTTACATGTCAAACTTGCATGGAGTTTGTTTCTAGATTAATTCATACCTTTTATCAATAGTTGTTCGTGCCATCCACCGTTCCTCCACTGTCCACATACAATTCTAATTGTGCTTTTGTGTAAAAAAAAAAAAAAAGTTCGCATAAACTTGATTGAAGCCGGGGATCTACAGTTTGAACTTATGTTCACACCTGATTTAGTTTCATGAAACCTCTCTCTCAAATACAATCATGGCTGAAGATCTTTTAAGTGCTCTAGAGGCGTCTTTTTTACTTCTTCGTTTTGTTACACACCTTAAAATCATTTTCTCTCATCCCTCAAAATGTGTTGTCAATTGTCATATTGCTGGTCACTTCCCGTAGATGTGAATATATACCTAGGTGTGAATACGTGTGTGTGGTACAGGATTCGCGTCTCGATAATTAAGCATGCATAGCTAGCTAGTTCGTGCATTCACATGATGATCTTTCAAAAACAATGTGTGATGGTTCGATGCACACATCAACCAACCGCATTCTGTGGATCGATAGATTTCCCTTCCCGTGCAACGGAAAAAGGTTTGCATTGCAGCTTGTTGGTTTCCGCAGGAAGAGGAGACAAAAAAGTGATAGACAGGACTACTGATGGGAGATGTGATCATAGCAAGACAACAGTGATAGACAGGACTACTGTTGTTTAGATGGTTTCAAAATTCCAAAACTTTTTAAAAATTGGACCACTTTTTGAAATTTTGGAACTAAACCTGCCTTGTATATTTTGAATGTAAAGATTTGGATGTAAAGTTCAGAGGCATTTACCCCTCACCCAAGGCCATTTTTTGAGTTTTGGATGTAAAATTTACAATCATTTGGAATGTAAAGTTTTTAGATCTAAACAAAACCTTATGGCAAAGATGGAGATGGATGGGCACAGAGCATGAGTTGTAACATGGATGCATATGTTACTACGCATGCAGTACTACTCAGCAAAATGCATGTAATATCTATGGTTGATATATTAATGTGCTTCTCGTCGTGCTCATGGGAAAGAGGCGCCTTTCCCGTGAGCGGCTGACGGGAAAACTTTTCCCCACGGGAAAACTTTTCCCCAGATTTCGGTAGTGAGTGAGACACGCAAAGAGGTAAATACGCGCACCATCACGAACTTTTTGCTTTTCTTCTACCCAGTACAAATTAACTGAAGTGAATGGAGCAAAGAAAAAAAGACGAAAAAGGTATATGTATATGCAATCACAAAAGTGAACGATGAGCTAGCAGCTAGGTCTAGAGAGGAAATATAGCTAGGGAAAAGTGCTCGATCATGTACATGGCGTTTGTCCCACCGTACCGACGCGTACGCGTGTCGAGCAGTGTAAGGCCTACTACCACAGTGCTTGGAAGCAGCAGAAGCAGGTAGGGTTTTTTTTTTTTTTTTGACACAGCAACGGGTAGCTTTGTGGGGTTCACGCTCACACGCTTACGCGCAGCGCAGGCCGCCCACATCTCCCTTTATATATAGAGGGTCATCCTAGCTAGTTCGAACCCTGGCACCTCCAAGCTACTGCGTGCACTCGATCCGGCGATCCATTCCAAGCAGGCAATCCAGCCGGCGATCCTCCGCAGCTAGCCACCGGTGAGTCCATGTCCATCATCGTGCTCCCGCTTCCGATCGTGCATCATGTTCCGTGTTCGATCTCCATCCCACGGCCCACCCCATCCCTTTGAACGTGTCCGCCCGGCTGCAGGTGAACGACAACAAGGTACGACGGTGACCATGGCCGTCGACAACCAGGCTGCTGCTTCGCTGCCGCCGGTGGACGAGGAGAAGGTGTCGCCTCCGCTGACAGTCGTGCGTGTCCCTGCCCCGGTTGACGACAAGGTCGTCAAGCAGATGGCCGCTGTGCTCGTGCAGGTCGACGCGAAGCCTGCTTCTTCGTTGTCTATCTCGCCGCCACAAGCCGTCGTCATGCCGTCGGACAACAACAACAACAACAAGACGACGAGGACGACGACGACTGCACCTGCCGCTGATCCGTTCCTGCTCTTGGTCTGCCTGTGGGCCCTCATCAACGCCGTCGTCTTCGCCGTCGCCGACGTCGCCATACTCATCCTCAACCGCACCCCCTGCACCAAGGTAATAACGTACCAGTACTACACAGTCTACACTACTACGTAGATTCTGCCAGACGTGGGTATACATGTCGTCCATGCCCTCTTCTCCTCATACGCCTATGCAAATTGCACCATGGCAGTCGACGTGGCTGTTCCGGTGCGTGACGCTGACCCACGCGGCGTCCGCGGAGGCGAGCCTCCTGCTGTACGGGGAGCTGTTGTGCAGCGCGCTTGCTGCGCTGGCGGCGCCGCTGTACATGCTGCTGACGACGAGGAGGTCCACCACCAGCCGCTGGGGAGCCGTCGTGGTCGACGCCCTGGCCTGGGTGGCGCTGGCGGCCACGGCGGGCATGCACATCATGGAGGTCGCCTCCGACCGCATCTTCCTCGCCGCGTCCTCTGGGGACAACTACATCTTCGTCGACGTCGTGTTTGGCTCCGCTTGTCTCACCGTGGACCTGCTCGGCGCCGGCGTCCTCCTCTCAGTCCTCTGCTGCTGCTCTCCTCGCCGCCTGGAGCTGGGCGAGCAGCACGGCCACGACGACGACGGTGAGGTCTAGTTGTCCGGCCGGCCGGACTTGCATGCATTGGGATCTGCAGAGCATGCAAGCAAGCACGTACTATACTAAAGCAAGCCAGAGGAGTTTGGAGCATGGATTGGCTATCGTAGATTGATATAATTGGCTACCGTATAGAATAATACGTACGTACGGATATGCAGAGATGGGATTCACCGTACGTATATCTACTATTAATCTAGCTGTCACTACTGGTGTGTGGTCGTACGTGTGGATTTTATCACTTATTATTACTCCACGGAGTTACTGGAGTATAATTGGCGTATTCTGCACTCCTATGTATTTCACCGTCGTCCTACTGCGTCTCACACTGGCAGATATGATCCGTGAGTGACCATGCAGCATGCAACTAGTAGACAGTAGCAGGTAGTCCAGTGTACTGCAGACAGCATTGCGAGAAAAAGTTGGATGGATACAGCATGGGCTCTCCAGCGTACGTACGTCTCCCACAATGCAATATCCATCACATCGATTTCACATAATCACAAGCATGCATCATGCCCTACATAACTATTCGTACATTCATCATGTTAATGCATTCCCGAATTGGCTTGCTAGCTTGTTCCCTTTTCGTGATCCATCGGTTTCAATCAACTATTCCTGCTCCTGCTCGTGGACACCACCAATCACCGTCAGGAGTAGTTCAGTAGCTTTCTTTTGGCCTTTTCTTCCATGTTGATTGATGATTGCCGGATGCGGCCATCAGAGGGGAACAACTGTCTAGCGTTTTCTTTCACGATGATTAAGGTGTCATCGGCATATTGAATTAGTAGAAAAATTTTGGAATCGCATTGAGGGAATTGACAAGTTCAGAAGGCCCATCTTTCTTGCTTTATTAAGAAGTGGTTGTATAAAATCAGCAGGAATTCATAGGGGCGGATATAAATCTATGTAGGACAAGAAAAAGGAAATGTAAAAACATGGTACCATATTATGATAAAAAAAGAATAAATAAATAAATAAACAGAAGATAATTATCATACAACTTGACTTATAGTAAACATTTAGTTAGTTCTGTTATTAACTTTGCTCTAAAGGGTTAATTTGCAATTGAAGGCCAACTACCCGGTCCATCGAATGATAACGGGCCGTCGTGGCGTCGTCCCAGCGACGGATCCGCCCCGGGGTAGTGGCGTCTTGGGAGTGTCGGATCCGGTGGCTCCCATGCCGCCCGGTGGCGTTCAACATGACAAGGTGGTTCCACAGGGAGCAGGCCGAGCGACGGAGGTGTGGTGAGGGCGTGTGCGTGTCGACGACACACAACAAGGTGCCCTCGTTCTCCCCACCTCCTTCTCCCCCTTCAACATGTGTGTGTGGGGGGGGGGGACATTTGGTTTCTCTTTCCGCCCCCTGGACCGCACAAGGAGCTTGGTCGGATCCGCCTTACCCGTGTGCTGCTCTGCAGCGTGGTGGCTGGATGAGGCTCTGGCTGGGCTCCTCGGTAGTCCAGTGGTGGTGGTGTCCTGGGGTCTGTGTGCTCTGCAGCCAGCCCTACGGCGTGTCGACTGCGCCGAGCCCACGTGGTTGAGGCAGCTTGGTCGGGCACTCGCCAACGTTGTCATGGCTGCGTTGTTGGCTGATACCATGCGATGTTAACCTACACCATCATGGTGGGGGTGTGGGTGGCGTCAGCCATCTCCTTCACCTCTGGGAAGATGAGGGTGAAATCCCATCCTTTTTTTACGGCGTTGATGGCGCCTTAATTTGGCATCGTGTCCTTCTTCAAGGCGGCATCGAGCATCTCTTCCGCCGGTATGGAGGCCGACCCCGCCTTCCTTCCTTGCCATATGTGCATGTGAAAACCTTTCCCAACCCGATGGTATCGACAAATGTCCTCAACATCGTGACCTTCGTGGAGGTGATGTCGCAATTTGGTAGGGCCTTGTGCGTTCCTCCTCCCTCTCGCCTTCTCCCCCACCCCCCAAAAAAAAAAAGAGAATAATAAAAAAATGGGTAGGGCCATGCTTGGTGGCTTGTGTCGACGTCCCAATCCGACCAACCGTTGTGGATGGATGGATGGACACTGTGTTGGTGAACCAATCCAATCAAGCGAAAGCTTCATGTTTATTTTCTCCCATATGAGTTCTTGTTAGTTGTGTTGAGTTATTTTAGTTGGGTCGATTCGACCAAGTTGGAGCTAATAAGTTGAGTGGTTAGGTGGGGTCGACGTTTCACCAAGTTGTGGTTGTGGTGTGAGTTGTATCAATTTGTATAGGATGAGCGGACTCTCCTCGGTTGTATGGTTTGACCTGATTTGTATTAAAAAAACTGAGCGGGACGCTTGTCTTGTTTTTTTTTTTTTTGTCTAATAAAAATCGTGACAAAACTTTTGCAATCTTTTCTTAAAAAAAATAAAGTACTTGTAGGAAAGAACGGGAGAGAATAGAGTAGGCACAGCCCGCCCGCGCTTGCCTAGTGAAGTGCTTTGCCCATGGGCGCAACTCCGCGCGCTTGCCTAGGAGTGCGACTGGATGCACTATAGAGCTCGCATGGTTTTACTTGGTAAATAAAATTTCAATTTATGTTATTATTGCGTTGAACAGTGATCGAACCAACTGTTATTGTGTATAGTTTCCTTGTTTTAGCTAGGGAAAGGAACCCAAGCCACCCGGTCCAAGCTATACAGTTGCGCCACAACAACAAATAGCTCGTCCGTCCGCGGTCCGCCACAACAACAAAGAGCTCAAGATCAGGTGTATCTGGCAGTACATGGGGGAGGGCAATTAAGCTTGAAGATCTGTCAGTTTTAATTCTTCGACTGAATCCGATGTTGAAGCTTTCTAACTTGGCCAGATGCGCATTTGCGCTCTTTTTGGTGGGGATTGGGTCTCCAGAAATTCGTTGGGCTGCTTGTTGTGGATGGATGGATCCATGGAGCTAAACTAAAAAAAGGGTTAATTCGTCCGGCCCACGAGGGTCCAAGGCTCCGGGCCTGTTCACAGATGCAACCCCAAGCCCATCCCACCCGACCACATATTTGTTCTGCAGCCCCACCAACCCAAGCCGGCTGCCAGTGGGCCACGGTGCCATACGTCGACCATTATCAAGCTGGGGTCCATCCTGTGGCGAGTCAACACTCGGCAGCAGCCGCATCTCGACCCGGACACGCACCGTACACGTGTAACCGATGACGGACGGCTGCCGTCCGATCTCCGTATCACTCACCCCAACCCAACCCGAGAGGGACAGAGATCAGGCCGCGCGCGGACGAACCGGAACGCCGCGGGGGCGGGGCCAAGTACGATGGATCGAGTCGAGTCCCGTGCGCGCCCCACGATTCCGGCGAGAAGTTTTCCACCGCTACGGCACCCACACTCGGCGGCGGTCCTGCGTGCTCCGGCCTGTCCTCTCCTCGATCCATCAGGCTCGCGCGCACAGCGGCGCAGCCAGAAAACTGGCCGCCGGGGTCGGTACTTGAAACTAACCGAGCATTGACTTATAGGTTGCGATAATATAATGCCATATATAACATAAATTAACATGGTAGTTCTACATATTGAGACAAAAATAAACTATTACAAATCACAATAGTAGTTACCTCTTACAAAGTCACTTCGACGACACGATCCTCCATCTTGTGAAAGCGAAGTATTACAATCACAATTGGAATTGTGGCCAAAAAATCCTTGTTCTACGAAGCATATGATACAATCATTCATAAATCCATCCCCATTACGGTTTCTCAATATTGTCTGGCCAGGCTTCAACAAATCATCACATCTTTTCACAGCCGTGTTATGGGAACTATTGCATTTGTTGCCTACATGATCTCGAAGTCTATTAGATTTGTTCCAGCCAGCCCAGCCATCTACTACAAATGCATCATTCCCACCTTGGCCATCTCTGAACAAGTAACAGTACAAACAAAAACACCTATCCTCCTTTTCACTATACTCAAGCCAATCATACTTAGTGAACCATTCATGTTGACACCGCCGTGGAAAACCCACTATCATCGTCGTTGTAAACATAAAGCCGGGTGGAGGCTTACAAGGACCTCTAATCAAATATTTTCTCCTAACATCATTTTGTAGCTTTTCACCTATGTAATCTGATATCCTCCTTCTATCTGCTGGATTATATGGAAGCTCATCAAAATTTACCTCATGCCGTGAGATCCGCGAAGTGCGCTGAATAATACAGTTAGTGTTTGCTGCAGGTACACGAACATCTACATCTCCATCTCTTCTTGCTCTTGAAGTGTCGCCATTATTATTCTCATCATCGCCGGCCGGTGGCAATTTCCTTTTAAAGAACCCATCCAATTTGCTTTGAGTGCCTATCAAATCAGTCATCATAAAAGAATATGAATATATAATAGATGCTAATGTGCAACTCTGCAAGGTGCAAGCCGTACTGATACTGAACTAGTGAATTTGGCAATTAGCATACGCATACATACATACCTGACATCTTGATCCGAAAGACAGTAACGAGGATCATGGAGGCCAGGCCAGGCCACGAAACTTTTTGCGGTTTGCCGCCGGCGGCTGCCTGCCTGGCCCTAGGATTTGTGAGATTGTGTCGCGTGCTGCCGTGCAATCTGGACAATAACGAGAATCACGGAGGCCGGCATTCTGGACCTATGACTAAGGAAATACACGATGGACTCTCGCTGGGCTCAGCAAGTCAGAAGAAATTGGACTTATATTAATGCTAATGGGCTGTTAGGTGCTGGCCTGCCGGGGTCTAGATACTTTTTTTACCGGGGTCTACCATGGCAAAAATTTGCGAGCGTACACGTACAACGCCGAAGTCGTCGGTGTCGGGCGACCCCGTCGACTGTACGTAGCTTCGCCACTGCTCGCGCGCGCCGGCCGTACGGCGAGGCGGGTGACGGCGACGCGGAGGCAACCCCGTCCGTCCGTCCGTGCACCGTGTGTTTGGTGTGGCGCTCTGGCGCGTACCACCGCCAATGGAGAAGACGACGCCAGGCCAATGGATGGGTTTCGCCATTTATTTATGCCTTGCTGTTTTGGGTTCCTTTCCTGCGGTACGTAACGTACTGTCCGCTCCGGTGGATGAGCCCTGGAAATGAATTGGAACAACGAAGCGAATCATAATGCAATCAGTCGTAGACCGTCCTGCTTGGGTCTTTGCATTGGCCGTGACGACATGCATCACCATTGTAAGAAAAGATTGAGCCTAGCTCCAAACGCAAGCTCGCGTGTAGCATCGTCGTCGTCACTACTTGCAAATCCTTCACGCGCGCCACATGCATAGATATTGCATGGCCGCGCGAGCTCGATTGTTGACGAACCAAGTGTCCTATGAATCAATCAATTTAAAAATAGCTTGACGATCGATTTGATTACATTCATTTGTCATGTAAAAGAAGACTGCACACATGAGAGTGAGATATGATTCGTGATAAATACATCCATCCACCAAGCACTCGGCCAAATGAATTCAATCGATATGGCACAGGATGTGAGAGCAAAGAACATTAAAGAGGGGGCTATGAATTGGAGTAAATGGAAACCAGAAATAGCTATTCAATGTAGAGTATCTTCCTCACCAGCAACGACTCCGTTTTTTTTTCCCCGTGGGCCGTCGCCGTGTCCGGCCTCACTCGCTCTCCCAGTACGTCCCCTGGCCTGCCCTCTCTTCAGAAGTTTTTAATAGTCCTACTACGTACGTGCAGCGTGGCGCATCATGTAGATGATGAAGATTTGTGTTTCAAGGGCCTTGAAGAAAAAGACTGTACGCTACTGATGAACTGCCAGCATAAAAAAAGGGAACCAGCATGCACTGGTTTTGTTGTTTCGCAATCGACATCACTACTGGAGTAGTACCACCAGTAGTGTACCTACTCACATCTGTTCAGTTCATGCGCGGCACTTGCCAACGAGCACGGTTATTAAATTTGGAATCTATTTAAAAACCTCTTTAAAAAGGCAACAATCAGAGGGGCCGGTCGAGGAGTATCAATAAACACTTGACACTAGTAGTATTACGCTTTTATAGGACGTCATCTTTTCTGGTAAAAATGAGCTTTCTCCCACCTGAGTCCTGAGGCCAGGAGAAGAACAATTAATAATTAATCAAGGGGCGGAACTTGATCCAATTCTGGCTTCCATCTACAGAACACCTACGGAAATGAAAACTTGAAAAGGACATTCAAACACTTGAATGAATACTCCATGAATTTACCTGCCGGCCGGCTGCCGCACGGAGTATATATATCATATCAATGCATATGATTACTTCCTTTTATTTTGAATGAAATCAAGCCAGAGTGGAGGTTGCCATGCATGCCGTACGTGTATATTTATGCACAGCACAGCCGTTCAAAGTCAATGCACATCACATCGGTCTTCACCTCCGATGTTTCAGTGTCACTCCTAGTAGGGGGGTCATAAAAGAGAAGCGTCGTCAATCCGGCACGCCTCCCCATGGGGAGCAAAGCGAGAAGCAAGTGCCTCTGGCTTAGGAAACAGACTCCCAAGAAAGATGGTCAAGGAACTGGTTTAAACTCATGTGTTAAGCGCATCGTGATCGTGTGCCACACAGTTTTTAAGTACTCTAGGGCCGAGATTTCAGAATCTTAGGGTTGGAACCAAGCACCTGAATTCTGCATATGCATTGGTGATGCACATGCACCCAAGTTAGTTTGGACCTTCAACTGTGATGGCTGGCCTGGTTTGACGACGAACTGCATGCTCTGCCGTGCACGCGTGCAGTGATAGGAGTATCGTGTGCACCAAATCGGGGCGTGAGGTGAGGCCATGGAAGTGCCAACATGCCGGTTTGCATGCATGGTTGTATGGGAATGGCATGGAATCGGTGGATGGATCCAATCCAATCCATGCCCAGCCCAAGCCAACACCATACAAGGAAAAGGAAGTATTGAGTTCAGTCTTTTGGTTTTCGATCCCGATACCATTATCGCATTTGGGAATCCCACCAACGATTTAATGACGCTTCGTCTCTCTCTCTCGCTTTGTGTTTTGAGGGTTGCGTGCAGCGCAGTGACGGATCTAGGCGGGGTGGAATCCAGCCCGTTTGTGAATGTGCCCAACAAGGCAAGGTGCAGGAAATGGAACCACCAGCGTTGCGTGGTGTTTTTTTAATTTGCCATGCATTAAAGATCCGCAAGAATAAAATAATTAAACAGTACTAATTTCAAATGATCCAGGTGAAAGAAAAATCATGGATCTCGGTAGGATTTGGATACCGGCCAGTTAACAGCAATAATTTACTTATTCGATTGGAAGCAGGTTCAAATAAGTAAATTAATTATGACAGTATGGGCATGTAATTGCTGTTTTTACCGTGTCTTGGCTCCAGGTGTCCTAAGAAATATTTTTTGTGCAGACTACTTGTGGTGACTACACAGGACCATGGAACTGAACGTCAGAACTACTAGTCTATCATGCATCGTATAGTCCAGCATATGAACGCGTTAACACAGGCAGGCAGGCAGCTGAGGTTGGGCCTCAAGAATACTGTGAAGCACCATACGCAAACAGTAGAAGCGGGCTGGAATGGTACTTGCCTGCTTGCGGGTGTGTGTGGCTGGAAAAGTCAACAGGCCCGACCCGTTTGGGCCATAAATGGCTCCAGCTGTTCCCACCCAAACCCAAGAAAGCAGAGCAGCAGTAGGCCCTGGCCTCGAACCGAGGTGGTGGGGCCCTTTTAAATACTCCTCCGGCTCTTAATTCGCATCGGTTATTACTCCGCCCCGCCTACCCCTCCTCCCTCTCCCTTCCGATTCCGACGGACGCGCAGCGCAGCAACGCAAAACCAGGGAGCGAGCGATCGAGAGCGAGGTCTCCGGTCATAGGACTACCCTGCTGCTGGCTGCTCTGCTCTGCTGCCGCCCCGGGGGAGGGGAAGAGCGGGAGTTAAGGGTGGAGAGGAATTAATGGCGCCAGCCCAGGAGGAACAAGCGGAGGAGGAGGCCTGCTGATCGATGCCACTGCACCACTTCACTTCATTTCTTCTTCGTTCTTCTCTCTCTCTCGCTCGCCTACCTTCGATCCCCTCCTGAGCTGTAGTAGTAGTGTGCTCTGCTTCGTCAGGACCAGCGAGATTACTGCTGCGTACCTCCGCTACCACCACCACCACAGTTCCTGCGTTGTAGAGGAGGCTATATAGCGCCTCGGAGGAGGAGCTACCTATAGCTATAGACCTCGTGGTACTAGTACAGCCGCCCGCTAGTCCACTAGCTTTTGCCAAGTCCAAGCACCCAGCCAGCCAGCCCTTCCGGCCCGGATTGCGCTCGAAGCAAGCGGCCGCCCGAGGCGACGACGTGCGCGCGCCCGCGACGATGGACTTCGGCGACGACGTCATGGACGGCGGCGGCTCCGACGCCCAGCGCCGCAAGAAGAGATACCACCGCCACACCCCGCGCCAGATTCAGCAGCTCGAGGCGTACGTGCACACCGGCCGATTAATTTTCCTTCCTTCCTTATCTATCTATTCGTGTTCTGGATGCTTTGATTGCTCAAATGGCGGCGGCGTTTGCATGTCTGTGCCTGTACTGCGCGCCCGCAGGATGTTCAAGGAGTGCCCGCACCCGGATGAGAACCAGCGGATGCAGCTGAGCAGGGAACTCGGGCTGGAGCCCCGGCAGATCAAGTTCTGGTTCCAGAACCGCCGCACGCAGATGAAGGTATAGCACTACTAGACTTGATGCCATTGTTGGTGTTGGTTCTCTGTTTGATTCGTGCTCCTGTTTGAGATGACGGCCATTTAATTTCGCTGTCGATTGTTTGTTTGGCCGCTGGATTGGATTGGGGGCGTACGAACTCGTCCTGCAGGCGCAGCACGAGCGGCAGGACAACTGCTTCCTCCGCGCGGAGAACGACAAGATCCGGTGCGAGAACATCGCCATGAGGGAGGCGCTCCGCAACGTCATCTGCCCCACCTGCGGCGGCCCGCCCGTCACCGACGACTACTTCGACGAGCAGAAGCTGCGCATGGAGAACGCGCGGCTCAAGGAAGAGGCAAGCCCCGTTTCGTTTCGCATTCACCATTGCGCTTGCGTGTCGCTCTCGTTTTTTCACACGGCGGCCGGTCCGTGGTTTCATGTCATGTGCAGCTTGACCGGGTGTCCAGCATGACGTCCAAGTACCTGGGTCGCCCCATCACGCAGCTGCCGCCGGTGCAGCCGCTGTCCATGTCGTCGTCGCTGGACCTGTCCGTTGGCGGGCTCGGCAGCCCGGCGCTGGGCCCGTCGCTGGACCTCGACCTCCTCAGCGGCGGCTCCTCGGGGTACCCTCCGTTCCACCTCCCGACGATGACGGTGTCGGAGATGGAGCGGCCCATGATGGCCGAGATGGCGACGCGCGCCATGGACGAGCTCATCAGGATGGCGCAGGCCGGCGAGCACCTGTGGGTCAAGACGACGGGCGCCGACGGGCGCGAGGTGCTCAACGTCGACACGTACGACAGCATCTTCGCCAAGCCCGGAGGCTCGTTCCGCGGCCCCGACGTGCACGTCGAGGGCTCCCGCGACTCGGGCCTCGTCTTCATGAGCGCCATCGGCCTCGTCGACATGTTCATGGACTCGGTAATGTACAGTAATTAATGGGCCGGATAGCTGTTTATGAGAATCGTTACGTGATAACATGACATGTCTAGCATTAGGATTACTGTTCGCACCTACTACCACGTCGTAAGCGTGACGTGCACGGTGGTTCATTGCAGAGCAAGTGGATGGAGTTCTTCCCTGCCATCGTGTCCAAGGCGCGCACGATCGACGTCCTCGTGAACGGCATGGCCGGGCGGAGCGAGTCTTTGGTTCTGGTAGGGCAGTTGATCCCTCCCTCCTTTCTTCGCACGGGCATTTGATCTCGATGATTAATCGCCACTGATTCCGCATGCAGATGTACGAGGAGCTGCACGTGATGTCGCCGGTCGTCCCGACGCGCGAGTTCTGCTTCCTCCGCTACTGCCGGCAGATCGAGCACGGGCTGTGGGCGATCGCCGACATCTCCGTGGACCTGCAGCAGCGCGACGGCAGGTACGGCGCGCCGCCGTCGCGCTCGTGCCGCCTCCCGTCGGGATGCCTCATCGCCGATATGGCCGACGGCTCATCCAAGGTAGCTAGCTAGTACGGTTGTTAATGTGCATTTTCGCCTTGCCATTGCCATTTCCAGTCATGTGCGTGTGCGTTGCCGCTGCACGTGCGCGTAATATGGTACGGAGTCGTCGTCCGTGGCTCGAGTGACATTTTCGTGAGCACCTTACCTATTCGTTC
The DNA here is from genome assembly GCA_015847255.1 of Hyparrhenia diplandra. Lineage (NCBI taxonomy): Eukaryota > Viridiplantae > Streptophyta > Magnoliopsida > Poales > Poaceae > Hyparrhenia > Hyparrhenia diplandra. The sequence goes on along the minus strand of JADLZK010008442.1, from coordinate 162,357 downwards.
GTCAGGTGACCTGGGTGGAGCACATGGAGATCGAGGACAGGGTTCCCATCCACCTGCTCTACCGCGACCTCATCCTCAGCGGCGCCGCGTTCGGGGCGCACCGGTGGCTCGCCGCGCTGCAGAGGGCGTGCGAGCGCTGCGCGTGCCTTGACACGGCTGGCATGCCGCACCGGGACAATGCAGCTGCAGGAGGTGTGTTTGTTTCTGATGAATTGGTCGGCATGTATATACTCCTGCTAGTGTGTAAATCTCATCAAAATCTACAAATCGCAGTGACGCCGGAAGGGAAACGGAGCATGATGAAGCTGTCGCAGCGGATGGTGAGCAGCTTCTGCGCGAGCCTGAGCGCGTCGCAGCTCCACCGGTGGACGACGCTGTCGGGTCCCAACGACGTGGGCGTCCGCGTCATGGTGCACCGCAGCACGGACCCGGGGCAGCCCAGCGGCGTGGTGCTCAGCGCGGCCACGTCCATCTGGCTGCCCGTCCCGTGCGACCGGGTGTTCGCCTTCGTCCGCGACGAGCACACGCGCTCCCAGGTCAGCCGCGACGCCACGTCGTCGAGGATGCTTCTGCTCATTCTTCCATGTAAAACTGGCGTCTCCTGATCCTTTTGCTTTGCTTGCAGTGGGACGTGCTGTCGCACGGCAACCCGGTGCAGGAGGTGTCGCGCATCCCCAACGGCTCCCACCCTGGAAACTGCATCTCCTTGCTCAGAGTAAGCATTGCCATTCGCGTCCGCGCGTGCATCTGATCTCACTGAATTTGCTTCTAGATATAGCTAGTGCCGTGCACCAGTACGTACGTGCAGCGAATGGCATTGCGGATGCACGTGTTTTCTATGTACATTGACGTGTCTGATCGATCGATGAGATGAAATGTGGCGGCAATGCACATGTGTTTGTGTGTGTGTAGGGCCTGAACGCGAGCCAGAACAGCATGCTGATCCTGCAGGAGAGCTGCACCGACGCGTCGGGGCGCTGGTGGTGTACGCGCCCATCGACATCCCGGCGGCCAACGTGGTGATGAGCGGCGAGGACCCGTCGGCGATCCCGCTCCTGCCGTCCGGCTTCACCATCCTGCCCGACGGGCGGCCCGGCGCGCCGTCGACGAGCGCTGCCGGCCCGCTGGGCGCCCCGGCGGCGGCGGGGGGTCGCTGGTGACGGTGGCGTTCCAGATCCTGGTGAGCAGCCTGCCGTCGTCGAAGCTGAACGCCGAGTCCGTGGCCACGGTCAACAGTCTCATCAGCACCACTGTGGAGCAAATTAAGGCGGCCTTGAATTGCGCCAGCCATTGATGGAGCCCGGTCCGGTCCGGCCCGGCCCGGGCGATGCTGAATTGATGCGTGCGCTGCATGCATGCAAGGTCTCCCTCTCCTCGGCCGGCCGGCCGGCCAGCCGCCTGCCGCTCGCCTGCTGCTGGCTGCTGCGAGGGAGTGAATTCCCTTCAAAGCGTTGGTTCGCGACGGAGTTCTTGGTTGGTTGGGGGCTTGAATGCTGCCCATTCAAGGAGGCGGGGCTGCTGCCATGGTGTCGCCCGCTTGGGGTTCACCTGCCGCTGTTGCTGCGCCGTCCGATCCTCACCCATGCCATGCATGCATGATCATCATCATCATTCAGCTCTCTCTCTCCCTTTCTCTCTCTGCCACTCATGCATGCATGATAACTTTTCCACTTGCTCTATCTAGGTGTCCCGTCCCTGTTACAGGATTTCAAGCTTGCTTGTTCGCGAGGCTTTGCATGAAACGGAGGAGTCAAGAACGCACCATGCTCGTCTCATTCCTCTTGCTGCCGTCACGCTCGGTTGTGTGTGTCTGTCTCTCTGCCCCCACCTCTCCATCCATAGTTTTTTAATTTCCACCCATTTGCAGTCTTCCATTCTGTAGTTTGTAGTAGCAGTTTGCAGCAGAGGATGATGAATGGTTCGGGTATTGACTTCTGTCTAATGGTGTTAAGCCTTCAATGATATTCATTAATTCTCTCCCAATTTTTTTAGTAAAGATAATTAAGGCAAATATCTCTGTCGTTGATTGTTGCTTTTCATTCTTCCCTCTCTTGCTCACTGCTTCAGTTAAGGCCTTCAATATGATGGGCGGGATTATTATTATTACCAGTATTATTTGGCTCGTGGAATCTGTCATGATTGCGGTTATATATGAGCTAGCCAGATTTGTGAACAGGCTTTTTGTGATGTGGCCTCCTCCTGCCAGCGGTCGTTACTCTTCTGGCTGGCTGGCTGGGGGTGTACACCTACCTAACACCTCATCAGTCCACTGGATGTGTAATGTACCAATGCAATGCAAAATGTGGGTGTACGTGATGTTCAGGGTGGAGAATTAAGAGGCTGCCTGCAGGGAGCAGGCTGTAAGTAGGGGCCGCCGCCATTGAATTGAATTGCGACGTTGCGATGCATGCATATGCGCTCGAGCGCGTCGCCTCCTCCCTGGCCTGGCCATTGCAATTGCTCTCTATTAATATGGGTGGTTGCCATTCCCCTGCCAGAATTAAGCGAGGCTACAGCCTACAGCGGAGGGCGACGAGATGAGCCACCAGCCCGTATTAGTAAACCAGCTAGCGTTCCCCACAGCCACGCACCCCCGCACTTCTTGTTGCACCCCGTCGATGCACTCGTTGCTTGCTGCACCTTGCATGGACCGAACCTATTTTTTCCCCCAAAGGCGTGAAGAGATCTGCCAGTAATTCGGACTGATCACTGTCCCGACTCCACCACGTAGAAGAAACTTACCGACTTCACAACTTTTGCGACAACTAATTCAGGCATATATGGAGTGACCAGCCAGTGCAGTTGCAACAGCCGCACCCACGCCGGGGATGTGCGCTGAGGGACGCAGCGCCCGCCCGCGGGTGATCCCGTTGGTGTTAATCGGACGCTGCTTCCGTTGTCCCAACGCCCACCATGGGCGAAGCTAAAGCACATTAGAGGGGGGTGTCTTTTCTTGTAGATATAAAAGTTTAATCCAAAACTACGATGAAAAACCAGCCCCCGTATTAGTTTTTAGCAATGATTTTTCCAAGCCACGGGTGCCTCGGCACCCACAACTCACTCGACCTAGCTCGCCCACCTTGCATGGCACCGACCCTATTTGTTGCACAATATCGGGACCCCAGACGTTGCCTGCGCTGCCATGGTCTCCACCACCATGCCAACCTAGTGCAAACTCACCTAGAATTGTGCCAGCGATGGGTCGTGTACGTTCTAAAAGGCTCACGTCGTCGACCCACCTTTTGGCCACTCAACTTAAAAGTGCGTTTTTAACCAAGGCGGTCCACTTGATTTGGTGGCCATACCCCTTCGGGAGGATGCCGACTCAATAGAACCGAGCTAGATGGCGGCGCCTTTGGCGACCATTGCGCTGCTCTAGGTGGCATGCCTGGTGGGCGCCCGCATGACCGAGCGATGTCGCCACCCACTCCTCACGTCCCCACCCCGTTGGTCCGGTCACCTCCGCGTGGAGGAGCCTCCCTCATGGGTTGACCCTATGTTGGATGAGATCGCCAGCGTCGTTGGTCGTGGTGAGCGCACCATCGGCTGTATGGTGAACACCTCCCGGGCGCATCGCCACGCCGGCCTCTTTGGTGTTGGACACATCGTGACCCGTCACTCCTCCGCCAAGAAAGCAACCCATGTGTATGGGCACCTAGAGTTGGCCGGGGCTTGAGATTGAGTTGCCTGCCTTGGCCATTGTGGGAGGAGGGACAGGTTGAGGATTATGCTACGGAGGGGTCCGTGCCACCCGGTGACCACTACGCCGGCTCTTCCGCGAGCATAATTACCCCCACCCCGGATATTGTCGGCGCCGCCCAAGCCGACATTGCCGATCGCTAGCTCGCCATGCCACCCGGTGACCTCTGGCCGGCTCTTCCTCCCGTGTTGGTTGCACCATCGGATCCATGCCCGGAGCTTATCGCGCGTCGGACTTCATCAATGGCAAGTCGTCGGGAGCTAGATGCAACCCGGCACTGGATGGTGTGCACGACATTAACAGCTTTGGGCTCGTCCATGAGGAAACGGTCAAGACACTACGGCGAACCTGGCTCGCATCCTTGAGGCTCTACAAGGCCCTAGCTGCAATCGCGGTGGAGTCGTTTGGATGGACACGGTGACTCATGATCGTCGCGCGCTAGAAAATGAATATCGAGCTGATTTTAGATTGTGAGTAGTTCATTTATTACTCCTCACCCCTTTTAAAAATCAAACCTTGGGAGTTGTTTTTGCGCCTCTTTGCATTTAACCCGACGTTTGATTCTTCTTCTTATTATATCCAAAGGGAAAACTAGATCTTTCAAAAAAAAAAAAAAGCTATCATGGCTTCCTCTGACGCGCCTTTGACTTATAATAATTGCTGCTGCTGGGGTCCGGCCGGCGGCCTCTCCGGCGCCGCGCGAACGTGGAGTACGTGCGTCGCTCGCTCTCGATCGGCTTCTTCATTCAGGCGGGCCATGCACGGTTTATTTGCCAACATGTGTAAGCACGGCGATGCTCCGGTATTGAATGGCGCAATCAATTTGCCATGCTGTTGCGACAGCGTCGTCTCGTCGATCGTCGATCGCGCACACACACAGCGGCGCGCGCCCTAGCTAATTTGTCATTATCGATCCCATATTTTCGGCGTCCGGGAGCTGGAATCGTTGTTGGCTAGCTCGTCTTCATCAATGCCGACCCCGGGGAATGGCCTGGCCTGTATGTTCTCCGTCGTCCCATGGCATACGCGGCTCATTCATTTTGCAACATGAGATGAGGGGCACGCACGCACCCGGCCCGTTGTCTCGCTCGTCTGTCGCCGTATTCTCCTGGTCCTGCTCGCTCCGTGCTAGCTGTTGGTCTCGATCCGTTGACATCAAATGATGTGTCGCCACGGAAGTGTTACCTGCCTCGCGCTGCTTGCTGTTGACAACCATGGCACCGTGGATAGCAACTCCTACTACTCCAACAACCATGGAGACGAGACGAAGACGATCGGTAGGATTCGCTCTCGCGCGGTTTAAAAACTAGACTGATACTTCACATGGGCTTGTTGGGTTTGGGCTGAGCTCGATGTGAGCCCACAATATGCTATCGGGCCCAACCCATTTAAGGCCGAAGGAAGCTTTGTTGCTCGGTACTTCTTTGTTGCTTGCTCATTCGAAGTCTGAACGGAGCGGTTTGGTGTTATGTTTGACAAAGTTCAGAAAAGGATTTTCGTTAACACAGAGGTGCCGATCACTTCTAATACAGTTCGCCATCGATGGCGACATGGCGAGGCGTGAATGATGGATAGATTATGACGCTACACAAAATAAAAGTGGCGCCACACATTTTTTTGCCCAAGTAGCGCAAAGGCCCCAATCAGTTTGAACAAAAATGAACAACTAACCCCAGGATTCTGCCCACACATGGGTGCCACCTAGTACACATGAAATTAAGCGACTTTTGGACCTCATCTGCATGTGTCGTTTTGTATATTTTTTTAAATAGCCCCTCTATTTTTCTTTATTTATTTATTTATTTATCCTATAGACGAAACAAGGAGTTTTAAAAAAAAAAAAAAAAAGGAAAGCAAGATATTTGCCAAGATTTCATTGGACAGTAGAAAATAATTAAAGAAGAAGCAAAAATATAACTAGATTACGGTCACGTTGGGGATCCCACTTTCATATGGGCCAACTCCTCCTGGAAGAGGCCTAATATGGTCTAGTGTAGTGAAGAGGCCTAATATGGGCTTGTCAATTTCTCCTCCACCGAAGCATTCCTCGTAAATTGTCACTTGTCTATACAAATACCAAGTGTATGAGCGCAAAGCAGGGCTCTCCCTTCCAACTCTTGTCAACAAACTGGTCTCTTTTCACTCCCTCTGCTAAACCCCTAGCCATTTCTTTCCACTCTCCTATGCTAGACCTATTCGTGAATCACTTTCCCAACAACAACCAGAACTCCCAACCCGACCCCCACCGCCACACGACTATAATAAAAAACACACTAAATAACACAAAACAACAACTAGATAATCGACTGCACCACAAGCCTAGAACATCCGCATGTAGGGTCAAGCGGTACTGCCATATGTCATTCAGGGAAAGAGATGTTATTTGACTAAAACGCAACTTTTTTTTTATGCATTCGAAAGATCTTCTTTTATTAACTCGATTTTTCAGCATCGTCCTGTTAAATTTTGAATGATATTTGTGTCGGTTGGAAACTAGGAAAATTTCTAACATGCACCAACTGAGCTTCTGAATTGAGAATTGAAGTTGGACCAATAACAGGACCAACAAAAGTTGATATTCCCAAGAATCAACATGCTTTTGTTCATATGCAAATAGCTCGTGCTATAGGTGAAGCCCGTCTAGCCAGCGGCCCGTGGGAGCTACCGCCCCACTTGAACACTTTCGGTCGTCGACGCCGCCATACGGCTCTAGGCGCCGGTGACACCATCCGACAGAGGTATTAATTCGAAGGCAGCAGTGTTGGAATCAACGTCCGGGAGGATGGTGTCGGCCGGCGCCGCCATAACAACAATTATCTTGGCGGACAAGCAGACAAAGGAAGTAGAGGAAGCGCGATGTAACGTGTGTGTATGGTTGTTGTATCGATGGACAGGCACACCTATGTATTGTTGAAATTGCTGAGTTTGTAAAAAGAACTGTAGCTATGTTACACAACTGATCTAATTTTGAAACATCCAAAAACAATAATTGAAACATACGAATGAAACTAGTTGAAACATCCCTTCTAAAACACATTTGAAACTATTACAACCACATGTAAACATCGAATAAAACACATGACATATGCAACATCCACATAAACACGATTGCAATTTGCGTCGGAAAAAACATAGATGAAACATATCTATGAAACATGTGAAACACTTGAAACATATTATTGCAACATTTCTTTGAAAACAAATGCAACATGTCACAACTCTTTTGCCCTGAAGGATAGAGTATTACTCTCCATTTTTTAGCATTATCCTGTTGAATTTTGTATGATATTTGTGTCGGTCAAAAAATAGGATTGATGGATCAAACGATGGTCATGAAACCGATCCAACTACAAACAAGGATAAAGTTTTCTTAGTAAAAAAACAATTCTTGCATAACCGAGTCGGAGTTTATATTTGGGACGCAACAAAGATAACCTAATGTGTTGTGTCCAAGCGAAGAACCGGTTTGGACCTATATTGCCACATTGATATAATTTTAAATCAACAAAAACTTACCCTAACCTTTCGATTACTCAAAAGACCAAATCAATTTATAGCATAGAGTTTTCTGGCTCACGACCACTAGGTTATGAAAACTATATCAGGTAACCGAGCAAAAAAGAAAGTTCCTAGCAACCTTATTACAACAAGATAAACCACGAGCACGATAACAACTAGGGTTACATATATTTCAGCACCTCATTCAACTCTTTTCACCATCCTAGAGCGATTTTCCACTTCACTTGAATAGACTTTTTACAATATATAATAATGTACTTTCTTTTTCTTCATCTGAATTCTCTTTAATCCAACTAGATAATTAACTACTAGAAGTGTGTTGCTTTTCATTCACCAACTCAACTTTTATCATTTCTAAAAAAATTATTGGATGATGCGTTGTGGGGCTTTATTATGGCTAGGTTGAACAAAAAAAATCAAAATAGATCCCTGCTTTGGCGCAACACCATACTCTAATTAAGTCTAGAAAACTTGTAGAAATTGCCAACTGATCGTGTACCCAAAAAAAAAGTTTGATAAACATGACCTGTTTGGGTTGCTCGAGTTCAGACAAGCTATGAATAATTTGCAGGGTCATCACACAGCCACTGCCATTGTGTATGCAGTGTAATGGCATGTCCGAATAGCGAAGGCGACACCTGAAACTCATGCTTAAACCTGCTTCTTTGGAGGGTAGAGAAGGATTCAGCTACCCTTGACAAGAAGCTAGCGAGCTGGTTTGGACCCATCCAAGTATCCAACGCAATCTGCAAGTAATGATCATGCAACATGCCAAGAAATGTACAAACACATGCAACGTGCTGGTCCCAGATGATGGACTCAACATGGCTGGATGCATCATACGTTTATAGCAGCAGACACCAGCATTAGGTACGTACGTGTACTGCATTTCGGCGTCAATTAAGCATTCAAGTTTAAGGTGTGATCCAGCGGCCAATAGCCATGCAATCCCCTTAACTCTCCCAGCTGCAGGGCAGGTCACCCAATATTACTCGGCCGATGAGCTGCTGCCGTCCTCCTGCCTTCATGATGAGTGTCGAATCAGCAAGGCACTCCATCGGACGGTCCGGTCCTGTGGGCAGGGCTGCCGCTGCCTGTGAACGTCAACATGTTGCAGAGAGGCCACGCAGCTTGTTGGATGTACTGCGAGTCTGCGACTGCGATTATGGTGCTGCGGCACGCCTGCAGGCTGCAGCGGTCGCTGGGGCTCCGCGGAAACCAGTGATTCGACGATGACCGTCACGAATCTCCCTTGCAGGTGGACAAGATCTCAGCACGGAAAAGGGTGATCGAGGATTCAGTTTTGCTAGGGCCTGGGGCGGTCGGGCCATTTCCTTTCCCTTTTCAGGCGATCGGCACACAAGTCAGCGACAGGGACCAGATGCCGGCCGGCGGGAGCCTGATCGAGATAGGGCGTGTTTGCCGGAGATCCTGGCCGGCCGTTCTGTTGTGAACCTGAACAATAAACTGCTTCCCTTCGATAATGCATCGATGTTCATTCAGAGGAATCAGGTTGTTATATGGGTAAAAGGAAACATTGGTCTGATGCCTCGTGCTAAAATAGCACGTCCGCGATAAAACATTGGTCTGATGGGATGAGAGGAAGAGGGTGAAACTGGCCAAATGGAGCGTCTTTGCAACTCACCCATAAAATCAGCTGTACTTGATAAAAAGAAAAACAGTCCTCCAATTATCGGGTGCCTGAAATTAGCATATGCTCCCGAGCTCTTGCAAATGTAGTGCTGGACGGAAGGTAAAGATGGTTTTTCTGTCGTTGGATTGCAATCTAAAGTATGATTATACATCGCCTGAACTAGGTGCAAAAAATCAGACGCCTGCTGAATAGCATCACCCTTTGAGGCATTTATGGCTTCCGTGTGATGGTTCCAGTCTTGACCCAGGAAAAAAAATGCAGTTGTTTAATGAGGGCGGGAGGTGAATGCAGAATCGCAGATCCTCGGTACGGACAACGAATAATTGTGGTGACACATTTGCCGTTACTTGCAGAGCAGCTTGATAACACATGTTTTCAATTTTAGTCAATGTAAGCAGAGTTGATATGATCTGTCTTGACATCCAGAAACATGTCGGGGATTATCATCAAATCCAATAAACTAGACACGAAAAAAAGGGGGAAAAATGAGCAGATGTCTTTTGAAGAACTTGAGGTGACACATTTACCCAAACCTCCCTTGCCCCCATCCTAAGAATAACACCGTCCTTTGCTTTTTGACTGTTATTAATGCAAGCAATAATGTGTCAAAGACTAGAGATTTGTCGTAGTACTACTAGCCAACAATGATAGTAGTTACTATATATTCACCGAGGAGATGTTACTACATTTTTTTGACATTTAAAGATGTTACTACATTGTTTCCAAATTACAATTCACTTTGGTATTGTTCTATATCAAATATATTCATCGAGGAGATCTAAAATTTACGAATTTAACCAAAAAGTTTGTCTTAGGAACCTCACCTTTTTTTTAATTTGGGAATCTAGCCTCAAAACGAAAGTTTGTCAGGAATTCAGCCTTCTGTCAGTTTTGAAAATTCATAACTAGTGTTTGGTAACTCCAATTTTGGTGAACCAAATTTTATTGTGCGTCTTGAGATGTCTAGTATTTTATTAAAAATATGAAACTGATCATGTTTTGTAATACAAAACATAGCCAATTTCATATTTTTAATAAAAACTATACATCTCAAGGAGCACAACAAAATTTGGTTCACCAAAAATTAGAGTTGCCAAAATCTAGTTAAGAATTTCTAAAAATGATGGAAGGCCAGATTCTAACAAAGTTTTGTTTTGAGGCCAGATTTCAAATTAAATAAATAAATTTTCTAAGACAAACTTTAAATTTCTAAGACAAACTTTTTCAGGGTCAAATTTGTAACTCTCTGAAATATATAAGCCCATTTTCGGCCTTGAACCCCTCTGTCTATCTAATTTTGGCCCAGGTCGGCATATATGCGAAGTAAAAGAAGCCCATATACCAAAGAAGTCCGCTCATACAGAGAATCGCGGGCTCGACTCGTCAGTCGCCGCACTACGTCCCCCGAAGAGGCGAAAGATCCCAGGCGCCAGGCCCAGCGCCCCCTCCCTCTCGTAAGCTCGCACCCGCCATGGAGTCCTCGCCGGAGCCCTCGCCGCCGGTCACCACGGCCACCTTCCCCGCTGCCGGCAAAGGACACGAGACATACCCGCCCACGGTGTCATCCTCTCTATTCCCACTATTCCCCCTCTCCGCCTCCACCTCCTCCGCTCCCACCGCCGAATCCCAGTGGCTTTCCAACCCTAGCTTCTCCTTCGATGCCTCCTCCCCCTGAACATCCCGGCGGCGACCACCTCCTCGTCGCTCCCACCACCGCTGAGCCCCTCGTCCGATGAGGACACGCCGCAGCAGCCCGCCCCTGCAAAATACGAACTGGTGCCTTCTTCGCCGTCCTCCGACGAGGAGGGGGTTCGCGGAGGAAGGAGAGTGGGCGGAGGAAAAGGAGGCGCGAGAAGGAGCGCTATGATGGTGCAGCGGCGTCGCGGAAGGCTGGGGTTCGTGCCTGGGCTGGGTCGGAGACGAAGCCAGCCAAGGATTACTATGTCGACGCGAAGGGCGACCATGATAACCTGGCTTTTGGATCCCTCTACAGGTCTGACTGTGAACTATTTAATGCATACCAATCCAATTGCTGTTCTATAATCAATGGTTCGGAATTCATGTTCAGTAATAATTTTGATGTGCTGTTAGTTTGCTGAAGTTATTTATTTGTCACATGAGGACATGCGCAGAAATTTTAGTGTGAAATCAAAGGTCTCAGCATCAGTATTATTTCAAAACGTCGCACTAAGTAGAGACCTGCCCTAGGCTAACCAAGTTGTCTGAAATCCTAGTCCTCATTACTTGTACACGAGATTCTGAAATGTTCTCCACTAAACCCAGAATGATGACTTGAAATCCCCTGCTAAATGCAGGGTTGGACTAGCATTTTGAATATATACTTACCCGTTAGCTATGGTTCATTCTATGCAACCTTGCATATTCCATACTTGTATTTGATACATCTAGAATAATCTAGTATCAGACTGTTTCAAAGGCTAGTGAATCAACATAATAATATGATGCACCATGTCTTCATTGTTTCATCATTGGTAACACTACAACATGTTTATGTGAAGTAATTGAGCTTGAAATTGTACAACAGAATAATATAATACGAATACTGTAAACTCTGTTTAAATCACTCCCTCCAAGCAAATACTTGAGGTTTTGGGCAATGGCACAGACACCATACATAGCTTTGACCACTATTTTCTATTAGAGTATAAATGAACTTGTAAAAACTTGTGATTTCGTAAAAGTGTACATTTCAACGCAAATTGACCCAGTTCTTCAAAACTTTGAACAAGATACTTAAAAAGTTTGACTCAAACCTTGTCCGAAACATCGAGTATGTGCAAACCAGAGGGAGTACTGCAATAATTGATTTGATCAACCTTAACACTACTGTATAGCTAGCTACTTAGCTACTATTGCCTTATATAGGTCAGAAAATAGCACAAATTTAGCTACTTACATTTCTGGTTTTTTATATAGACCTGGTACTTCCTATCTCCAACTGATGCACTGGATTCTCATCCTAGTCTGTTTTAACACAAAGTAGGAGTCACAATTTCCAAAATCACTATATCATAGAACTCCCATTGATTGAGAAATATGCATTGCCATAGTTGGAATTGTTAGCACCAATGAGGGCAAGAATTCCAATTAAAGCTTGTAATATTTGGACTACCACCAAGCCACGAAAAGTTGAACTTGTTACTTACCTATGACTAATAACTATCACCAGATCCTAAATCTCTGTTTCAGTCTTGTTTACTTGAACTTGTTTTGTTAGCACATCTTGACATGCTGTTCACTGAAGTCTAACACCTCAAGGACATCTGCAGAATGGATGTTGCACGCTACAGATCCCAGAACATGCTGGAGGCACTTGGTTTAAATCGTTTGAGGTTTGGTTCATCACATATTGGTTTGGATTCAGACTTGGATGGAATGGATAACAAAGTTAGAGCTGGAGGCCGTTACTATTCAGCAAAAATGCAGTTTTTGAAAGAAATAAGGGTTTCAAACATCTGAAAATATTTAAGGGAAACACCTCTGTAATGGCTGCTGAAGATTTTGTCCCCTTTGATACACAGTCACTTCCTGTGAAAACCACAGCTGTGGAACAGGAGCTAGAGGAATCTTGGGAAGATGAAATACTTCGTCGGACTAGGGAATTCAATAAGATGTCTCGTGAACGTCCTCATGATGAAAAAGTTTGGCTGGCCTTTGCTCAATTTCAGGTATCATGGATTTCTATGGTTTTATTTATGATGTTTCCTGCAAAAAGCTATGTTGATGTTTCCTGCAAAAAGCTATGTTATTCTTCCTTAGTGCTTGTCAGTTATTTTGCTCACTTCATTCTGGGACAATATTTTGTTCTTGGAAATGAAATTCTACAATTTTGACCGACCACTAGAGTTTTGATTCAGTTGTTATTTCACATGTCTGTTCTGTAATTTCCTTTGCCGCTGAACTGCAGGACAAAGTTGCTAGTACTCAGCCACAAAAGGCTGCTCGTTTACAAACTACTGAAAGGAAAATTAGCATACTGGAGAAGGCTGTGGAGCTTAATCCAGATAGTGAGGAATTATTGCTTTGCCTTCTGAAGTCATATGGCAAGAGGGACAGCACTGAGACTCTATTGGCTAAATGGGAGCAAATACTTACGAAGCACCCAGATAGCTGTAAGTTGTGGAAACAGTATCTGCTTCTGTGCCAAGGGGAATTCTCCAGATTCAAAGTTTCTGAAATTCGGAAGTCCTACGTGTATGCTGTACAGGCTCTATCTGCGGCTTGCACCAAGCTCTGTAGGCAGGTTTAACTTCAATGTTTCTCTGTAAATTACTTTGTCTGTTTCCAATATGGCCATACCCCTATGAACTATGAAATGTTGCTAATGGTTTCTCTCTTTTTTTGTACACAGGATAATGAAAGCATGGATACCAAATCTTCTTCCTTAGTTCAGCTAGAAGTGGGGTTAGTGGATATATTTGTTAATCTGTGCCGATTTGAGTGGCAGACAGGACATCGGGAATTAGCAACTGGGCTATTTCAGGCACAAATGGAGTTTAGCTTATTCGCCCCTCCTTTGTATCTGACGACAAGCAGTAAGCAAAGGCTCTTTGAACACTTCTGGAACAGTGGAGGTGCCAGAATAGGGGAAGATGGAGCTCTCGGATGGTCTGAATGGTTGGCAAAAGATGAGGAGAGTAGACAAAAGTTGTCTATGCAAGAAAATTCACAAGAGACTGAAACAGGAGGCTGGAGTGGTTGGTTTGATCCTTCTCTAGGTAATACTGATGTAAATGATTTGTCAAACAAATCACTGGAACCATCATTGAGCGATGGAAATGATGCCGAAGATCTTGATGCTGAGGACTCACCTGCACAAGATGATGTTGAATCCTTGCTGAAAAAGCTTGGTATCGATGTAGATGCAGAGTCCAATAGTGAAGTTAAAGATGCAGAAACCTGGAATAGATGGGCCTCGATGGAGTTGTCACGGGACAATGAGCAATGGTTGCCCCTTCATGAAAAATCTGGTAATTGGAGTTTGTCTCAATTATTACTAGGTTTTTTTGTTTGAATTTAACTGAATGCTAACATTGGATGTTACTGTATAAAAATAGGATCAATTCATTCTGGTGATGCTCCATCTGGGGAAGACAATGACCAGCTTTCCAGAGTAATTTTGTTTGAGGATGTATCTGAGTTCCTGTTTTCGCTATCTTCAGAGGAGGCCCGCTTTTCTCTGATATGCCAATTTATTGATTTTTATGGTGGCAAAATCTCAAGATGGTATTATTCTTACTTTCTTGCTAATATAAGCTATGATCATCCTCTCAGAAAAGTAGTCAAGACATTCTTTCACTAGAGATGTGTTCAAACACGAAGTTAATATATTGTATTAATGACTATTTTTGTCCCCATAGCGTAGTGCATATGTCATGCATGTAGTTCAGTTTTTGTTGTCGAAACCCATTTCTTATAAGCCATTGAGATATGCATTCAGCCATTTTTGTTTTTACTCTTTGCAAACATGTCAATCTAAAGTAGTGACGTACAGAGATGTAGTTTTTTCTCAGTTATGAACTTTGATATTATTACTAATTCTTAATTCCAGGACATCCACAAACAGTCCGAGTTGGCTAGATAGAATTTTGAGCTTAGAGATGATTACAAATGACATCCTGGAAGATCTAAGTGCTGTTTCTGACGTTGTAAACAAGAACCAAAGTTCATACAGTTATAAATTGGAATCATTACTGGGAAGCATGCATGACATTTCACAAAGGCCGGGCCTTATGAAGTTTCTCAGAAATGCGATACTGCTTCTGCTTGGTGTTTTCCCTCGTAACCATGTCTTGGAGGAAGCTGTTCTTGTTACTACCCAAATATTTACTCAAGAGAACTCTTCCACTACTCAAGCTAATGCTTCACGGACTTTGGCGAAAAAGTATGTTGAAGAAAGACAGACAGGTATGGTTTGTTCTTTTGTTTTTCTTGCTTTGCTTTGTTGAGGAGTGTAACATGCTAAAACTCAGGTGGTAGTGCCTAGTTGTGTGGTTAGCTAGCTACAGAAGACAATAACACCCTTGTCATTTTTCGATTGGCTTATTCATTTGATTATTTTGTCATTTGGTAGTATTAAGTGTAATCTGCATCGCTTGATGGACTGAACACATCATGTACTTTTGGAACTAAAAATAAGCAATGCATTTAGAGATTTGCGATAGAATTCCATCCTTCATCTTCTTTAAAATTTAACTCTAGTAATAGTTCTGTAGGTGCATCTTTCCATTTCTATACATGCTTTTATTCCTGAAAAGAGAACTTGCACTAACCCAGTAAAAACTGAACTAACATGCTATGGTTGGGATAATTTCAATTTTCACATGAACCCACTAATGGATGGTTGGTGTAAATGTTTTTACCATAATTGTTTGTTTGGCAGGATTTTTTGCTTTGTGGAATATATGGACGAACTGAGGCAATGAATGGGAACATTGAACAAGCAAGGAAGATATTTGACACAGCACTGTTATCAACTGAAGCAACTAGTGAGGTAAAACTGTGAACTATTATATATATTTTTAAGGAAGCTCACATGGTTACTTCCAATTATCCTTTACTGAATCTGCTGTTGTAATGTGCAATGCTACTGAATTGACAAGCATGGGTTCCTGTTGTTAAGGTTTTCTCATTTTGTCAGGGTAACAATGGTGTGCTCAGATGTGTACATTATGGCTCCTTTCAGCCCAAAATTCCTTTCAGCCCAAAATAGATGTTGCTTTAGAAATTTTCTTTTGATTTGTGAATGGATGCCATTCTAGATTTACATGGTAACCTTTTTTTTACAGCAAAAGATGTTTACTGGTAGTATTGTAGAGTTTATTGCTATTTATATCTGGGAGGTGGGTCTACACTTGACATGGGCAAGCTTTATCTAAAATACTAAACACTAGCTCATTTGTTGTTTTCTTTTAAGAAACTAACAAGTAATTTTGATTGGAGGAAGATAAAGTAGCTTGGTATCTTGATGATAAAGCGTATTGTCTACTCTCATGAATAGTCCCTCAGTTCAAACTTATAGACCACTTCAGTGTTGTCATTAAGTCAAACTTGTCTCACTTTGACCAGGTTTTTAGAAAAAATATATATTACCGTCTACAAATTCAAATAAATGCACTATCAAGGCGTTTCGTGGAGAATTTAATTAAGCTAATTTGATATTTAGATGTATTGTTCCTATAAACTTGGTCAAAGTTAAAGAAGTTTTGTCTTAGGACAAAGCAGAAGTGTCCTAATTTGGAACAGAGGGATTAAATCTCTTTAAGGAGGTAGCTATATCAGCAACACTGTTATTTCGGTTACAGATGCCACTAGCTTCATGGTCAAGTCCTTTATTTCAAGTCAAATAATTTTGTTTGTACTAAGTTTACCTTATTCTCGTTTATGATTGATTGTCATTGCCTTTGCTGGGCAGGATCTTAGGAAGAAGGTTCCGATCCTTTATCTTTGGTACGCTGAGATGGAGATAACAGTGTCCACTTCAAGAAATAACTCTGACTCAATGCATCGTGCAGTTTACATCCTATCCTGCTTAGGGAGCAATCTAAAATATTCCCCATTTGTTGGCCCTATTTCAAGGCTTCAGGTCTTGAAGGCTCGCCAAGGATTTAGAGAGCAGATTAGAAGCTTACAATCTGCATTTTCCCGTGGTGGTATAAAAAAAAGAATCAGTTGCTCTGATCTGCTCAGCTTCTCTGTTTGAAAGCATGACAACAGGCTGTTCCTCGGGGCTTGAAGTGATAGAGGAGACCTTCCTGATGGCACTTTCAGGTCTAGCATCCTTCTCATTTTCTTATTTTGTTAGATACTAGACGCATTATTTTTAGTTTCTATTTCGCTATTGTACATGGCTACATAATTTTTTTTTTATCTGCTTGAACCAAATTAATACCTCTTGTACTGGTTTTACACTGTCAAAGTCAGGACTCAGTTGTTGCATTGAACTGTAGCCACTCATATTTGTGTAGATCCTGTATTGTTGTGCTGTGCTATTCGTTTAGAGTACTCTATGTCCTTGATAATCTCTTTGTTATTTTTTACCTTTACACCCTTTAAATTTTCTGTTGCTTCACAATGTATGTGAGCTGCAAATTTGTTCTCTTTTGCTGAAATTTTCAATTGGTAAATGCTCTTATATTAATTGTATATCTGTTCTGTTCAGAGGGCAGTCATAACTTGGAGTGTGAGGATTTGTGGGTGTACTACATCAAACTGCTTCAGAAAAATCTTAACCGATTGAGTCTATCAAGGGTCTGGCCAAGCGTATCACAAGGAGTGCACAAATATCCCTACAATCCAAAAATCATATGCAGCCATGTTAACCCTGAGCTATCTTTACAGTGTATCCAACAATCTCCGTCTCACACTCGACAAATGTAGTCAAAGGTGAATTTTCCACCTTTTTCCCATTTTAATTCTCTTCATATCGGAGTTCCAAGTTCATTCCCGAATGCATATTGTTCTTTTTCTTTCTTTCTTGAAGAAACCTCTTTCTTTTTGTCTACCATCATCGTTACTTGCCCACTTTCAGAAAGTTTTTCTTTCCGAAACAATAATATTGCAAATAAAGATGAACGTGATTGTCCTTTCCACAATTTTTTTTATATCTAAGTTCCAACTTATTTTGTCTATTCAGCTTTCATTAATGCAATAGCCTTGTTTTCTGTATGCAGTTTTCATGGGTGATACACTGATACATGCATTTTCTTCCACTAAATATCTTGAAGCCTATTTATTGTTGTATACTTGTCTTTTGACTTTTTTATTTTTATTTGAATGCAACAGGGACCCTTCCGTAATCACCTTGCTCTTTGCTTTGTCCTTTGAATGGAGTAAAGCTGGATCTGACAGTAGAATACACAGCCTCTTTGAGAGAGCTCTAACTGATGATAAGTTGCAGAAGTCCGTTCTGTTGTGGCGCTGTTATCTAGCCTATGAGGCAGAAATAGCTTGCAACTCTTCTGCAGCACGACGTGTGTTCTTCAGAGCTATACATGCCTGTCCATGGTATGATGCTGACATGTAGAGTTATAATTTGATATTGGTGTGGTTTTACGTCTGCCTTCCAGCCTTCTCCGAAATATTGTTTCAATTGAATAAAACCAAAGTTATTTTATTGTTATGGCATTTGATCTACAATTTCTCCTGGTACTGGACCATGAAAAGTTGATCTCATTAGAGGATGATATTTCTTTTCTCAGCTGTTGATATCCACTCATGTGTTACCTTCTGTTTCAATGAAGTTCCTGTATAAGAAAAAAAAAATGCAGTCACTATTAATTTATGTTGTCACACTACCTGAACAGCTTGAACTGTCAGGGACATCTTGCAGCTTTTTGCATTCCTTACTTCCCACGTGATTTGTAAAAAAACGTTTGAGGACACCAAGTGCATTTTAGTTTCATCCTGTTCATAAATTATTTTGACAGTTGTCATTATCTGGAAGTATTTTTTGTTATGGTCAGATCTGAGTGATAATTGGGTCCTTCAGTGGTTGCTCATTTTAGTTTCTACTGTTTGTTCCTTATCTATTGTAACACTAAAATTTTTCAGGTCTAAAAGATTATGGCTTGATGGTTTCCAAAAGCTGGGCTCGGTTCTGACATTGAAGGAACTGTCAGATCTCCAGGAAGTGATGCGTGACAAGGAACTAAACATCCGCACTGACATCTACGAGATTCTCCTAGAAGACGAAACAGATATATGATTCTGTATTAATTGGGTTTGTATGAAGATCCTGGACGGAACTGCCTCTGTGACATGCTCTGCAGTTATAAGTTTCCAAAGTTTCAGGAATGATTGGTTCTGCATTGCTTTTTTTTGGCCTGTAAGCATCGAACTCTGAAGTCCGGTCACTCAGGAAACCTGCAATCTATCATCAAATAAGATGGTTGAAAAGTGCAATGGGCATGCCTTTGGATTGCCGACCTTGCCCAATATGACCATGTTTTACTATTTGTTCTTTCAAGATGGACCTTGTTGGCTGCCGCTCTGGGTATCTCATTTGATCATTACTGGTATAGAAGGGGGATTTAGTGGGCCCTTCAACTGCATGATAAGATCAATGTTAAAAAGGCTATTGCAAATTCTTGTGTGGAAACCATGCCATGATGAGTGCATGGAAGACTAACAAAACTGAAACAGCAAAAGCAGCATAGATTTTTGTTTAGCTATCAGTAAAACAACTACAGCCAGGCAAGCATTCATGCTAAATGCTATCTGAAGCAAGCATGTTTTTCTAGTTTCTTTGTTGTACATTTTTTCCTCATGGTTCTTCTGGTGAAGCAGGTTAGGGAATCCTGCAGTGTGCTTGACTGCCCAAACAAAAGGCTTCGAATGTGTAGCTTCACCTGGTGTTTTTGAAGGTAGAAGGGGAACACATTCCTGCACCCTGGCACGCTGCAGTAGACTTTTACTGTGGTTTGTTTTTGCAAGATCCTCAAAGTTAACCACCTAAGAGATTGCTATACTGGCTGGAAGCAAACAAATAAGAGAAGGGGCAACACATAGCGGACACTTGACTGCCATAGCAAGTAATATTGTTAGGGTCTTAAAAAAAGCAATATTGTTATTTTTTGTTCTCCTATAGGACGAGTATTAGTGCTAGCTGTGTTCTTTTGTTCATTTCATTAGCTGTTGTAGATCACTCCAGGTCTCGACTGGTGCCATCAGCTGTTTGCGTTATAGCCGGATAAAAGTGTTACTTGATGTACATATCTACAGACGAGTGATATGGCCGTATGGCTGTGTACAGCACTAGGTGAACCTTCATCACAGGGTGGTTAATCAATCTCATCCTGCGTTGCCTGTTACCCCCTGTAATGTGATGAGCGCAAACTATTAATTTAGTATTATGATTTAAGTAGGACAGATTTTGTGCACAAAAAAAAAAAGTACAAAAGATTTGTGGAAATACGGTTCCTCGTGATGGTGCTGCGGTGCAAACTGTAGGGGTTCACTGCAGTTTATGTAAATGAAGTGGGAGGGTGTTTAGCTAGTTATTATATTAGAGAAGGCAGAAGCCTGCACTGAAAACCCGCGAGGGTGTATTTACATCCGCTGCTACTAATTAGTCTACCATGATTATGCCGAACAGCAGGAACGGCAACCTAATAAAAAGAAGAAGAAAAAAAGGGAAAGGAACCAGTTGATCACATCCATCAGCCTCTTGTTCTGATGATGGTTATGGTGCCGTTTCCTCCGGTCCTGATCTTGGTCAGGCTAACGACTGCCTTGCCGGACAGGCCCAGGCCGTGAGCCACGGCGGGGCTGCACGCGAATGGGCCAACGGGGTGCCGAACTGGTCTCGCCGGTCTCTTGAGGGTTCTCTGGTTGACGTCGGCCAGCGTCGTCATGCGGCCGTCGTCTAACCCCAGCGGCTTGACGACTGCAAACGGGTAGAGCACTCCGACGCCTCTGTTCTCCTTGCCCTTCTCCTCCCCTGAAACATCAAGAAGGAATTATAATTGTTCTGGCTGCATTGTGAGCTGCTAAGCTGAAGTGAAAGCCAAACGGTAGAGACCGAAGCCTGCGCGGACATGAGCAGCTAGTTTGGCTGGGTACCAATGCCAATAACGTTCAAAAAATTGCCCTGTATCTGTATCCTGGGCACCAGAGCCTGGGCACCAGAGCCTGTCAGCGTGGCGTCCCAGCAGTGCTGCTCTGTATCTGTACCCTGGGCACCAGAGCCAATACGTTCAAAAAATTGCGACTGCGGGTGTGTTTAACACCCAAAATTTGACGCCTCTCTTTTTTGACACATGTCCTCCATCTTAAACATCAAGAAGACGTTTCGTTTGTTAGTGGTAAATATTATCCTACTAAGCTGAAGTGAAAGCCAAACGGTAGAAAAAGAATCGTATCACAATGTACATCTAAACTGGCTGTAATTAGTTTATTTTTTTCCTACATTTCCCTGTATCTGTATCCTGACGTGTGCAGAGCCTTTTGATGTGATGGAGAATCTTGCTTTTCTGTATCTGAAATTTGGGAAGGAATTTGGTTCAAAAAACACAGCCTGCAAGTGCTGCTCTGTATCTGTACCCTGGGCACCAGAGCCTGTCAGCGTGGCGTCCCAGCAGTGCACACATGCGCGGGCGAGTAATAATGGTTCCTCACCGGTCATCTACCCAACCCAACCCACCTGACAGCGACGACGACGAGGGGCAGGCAGAGGCGGGCGCCGTCGTGGCAGCCGCACGGGAAGGATGCTCGCGGTCGCACAAGTCGACGACGGGCCGCGAGCGATCGTCGCGACCTGCTGCTGCCACCGCGTGGGGCGCCCCCGCGGCCGTGGCTGTTGCCTTTTGCAGCAGGGGAGCAGCGGCTCGCACGGTGGCGGAGAAGCGATGAGGGGGACTACCGCGGTCGCCTTTGCCTCCTCGTCTCCTCCTCCGCTCTGTGCCACTGTGGCTGGCATCTGCATCTGCACCTGCACGCTGCGGCCCCTCTGCTGCTGCTGCTCCTCCCCGCCCGATGCACCTGCCCCGTCCTCTCCTGCACGTCCGAGCTGCTTTAGTTTCATGTTCAACTGTTTGTATGTACAACTATTGCTGCCTTAACACCTTCACTACGCAAGCAATTAATCTAGGAACAGAGTGCTCTACAGGCTGCAGCAGGTAAGCCCAGTGAATCCAGTGAGCTAATGAGCTATCAGTTGATCAGCATCAGAACTGACAAGAAACCGTACTAAGACTAGTAACCACTATCTTGTCTGTAGCTGTTGTTGCCTACTAGTACTCCCATTGTCTGCTTCCTCTGCTCACGCGTGCAGTATCGGCGTACTAACAAACAATGGCTAATTTAACACGGAGTAGGAGCACGAAGAGATGAACCAAGATCAAAGCAGGTATTGAAAAGGACGTGTCGAACGAATCACCTGAGACAAAACCGCACCGTATCTCCGCCTCCGTCGTCGCCGTGGTGTTCAAATCATGGCGGAAATCTGCTCCTCCTTCCTCGGCGTCGGCGCTAGAATCCCAGAAGCCCTGCAAGCCGAGAACAACCGGACCGGACAAGTAAGCGGCTGCCTGTCTCTGCGTTCGATGCAATGCAAGAAGATGGACTTGCATTGCATTTGCATCGTTTTAATTAGCAGAATCTTGGAGCAAAATTAACAACATACATGTTGCAGTGCCGTTTCTGTATTCTACATGATTCAATTCAACAAGAGAAATAGCCGACATCCTCCATGTATATACAATGGCCATTTGTATGCTGGTATATCATGTACGACTTACCGCAAGAAGGCACTGAAGGTCCTCGCTGACGGCGGTCGCCGGACGCCGAGGGGAACGCGTCGTCATCTCCGCCATCCGCTGCCGCTTGTTGCGACGGTCGCTCCAGTGAGCGACGGCGTCGTGCAGGTAGCCACTGGACGCCTCCGACGACGCCGGCGACTGCACACCTGCTGCAGGCAACACGAAACCAGCTTCAGGTCACTCCGCCACATATTCAACTCTACTATGCCCTAGCTAGTAGCAGCGATAGATAGCTACACTCAGCTGAGCTGAGCTGAGAACTTACGCGTCGCCGGGAAGAATGCGGGCTCTGCTTGGACGGCGGCACCTCCACCTCCAGCTCCAGCAGCAGCTGCAGCTCCTCCGAGAGTGTAGTGATGATGATGAGTGTGAAGCTGCTCCGCCGAGCCCGAGTCCCAGTCCCAGTCCCAGCTCCAGTCCAAACAATCCAGCGGAGGCAACACGCAACAGTCGTAGGAGCAGGCGTCTAGGGCCATGGCGTGTTGTTGGCAGTGTACCGCGGGCCAGCTGAGATGGCTTGTCATGGTTGCACTGTGACCTGTGAGTGCTGGGACGACTGGGAGGAGGGAGAGTGGGCGTGTCCTCTTAAATAGGAGGCCCGGGACTCTTTTGACGCCTCTAGCCCTCCTCTTAAATAGGAGGCCCGGACTCTTTTTCAGTGCGGAAAGACCAAAAAGAAAATGGCTTGTGTCAAATTGGGTGGACCCTGAATGAGAAATGTGAGGACTTTGCTCTATTTTCCTTCTTTTTTCCCTCAGGAGCTAATGCTCGAGAGAGAGGAGAGTAGCAAAAAGCAGTGCGATGCAAGTGCAACAAACCGGTCAATGGAAAAGAAGCAGTAAACAAGTTAAAGAAAAGGGATAGTAGCAACAAAAGAGCAAAGGGCCAAAAGTTGGGGTTGCCGGGGCTTGTCACTGCTTGGACCTTTCTAGTGATTCGTTATGTTTGATTGCTCTACTTCCTTTCCATCGTCATCGGAGAATGTTGCTATAACAAGTGCAAAGACTTTGAATATTAGCTTCACTATACATAAGCCCACTGGCAGAGCTTCGGCTAAAGGCCTTTAAAGCATCGTACTATGTCAGTGAATTTGGAAGATTTTTTTTTAAATAGAAACGTGCCTACACTTTTTTTTGAGGTAACTTCGGGGGAACGTAAAGTCCCCACCTGCTTATATTTCCACAGGTGCCGACAGAGCCGGTGGGTGAAAATGGTGACCTTGTTATATAGTTCGTTACAATCAGAGAGGGGGGAGAGAGAGATTACAACATCACGAAACATAACAACAACATGACACAACAAGGATAATCCTAGACTAAGGCGAGAGTCGTCCACCGAGCGTCGATTTGCGCCACCGCCGAACAACATACTCGCCGCTTTCTCCATGGTCTTTGTGCCCCACACCGCTCCTTGTAGCTACGCCCAACTTTGTCACCCTCCCACCGAGGGCCCACAATGAAATGGGGACTAAGAGTGATGACGAGCACGCTGAGACCGGATCGCCGGAAATCGATGACCTTCCTTCAAGCTGATGGAGACATCCTACAAAGACATCCGGGCCCACATATCACCATCCAACACAATCCATGGGAGGAAACCTTGAGGGGAATGGTGTCGGCGGCGGACACCCGACATTTGATTTTTGGCACCACCAAGAAGATCGCCGACGAGAGCGGGCGCCAAAGGAGGACACTCGTCGGACCGCCGGCATGGGATCGACAAATGGTGACCGGTCTCACCCGTACACAACAAAGAGAGGAGAGAAAGGAAATGGAGAGGATAGGTAGAGCTCCAAACGACATCGACGGGAAGGTGACATCCACGGATGCCACCGCACGCCGCTTTCGGCCAAATGGTAGCGATGGGTCGAAATCTTCGACGACGCCTCCAAGGAGGGAGTATGACGCCGCGCGCCACCATCGTCGGACCGGCACCGGGCCGGATAGGGGCGTTAGCCAGATTTCACCAACCCGCAAGAAGCCGGATTTGGCCGCCACCACTACCGGCCCGCGACGGGATATCGGCGGATCCGATGGGAAGCCTACGCTGGGGGGTGAATAGGCTTACCCCCTAAAATCGACCTGTTAAAACTTCGCACACCGTCGGTCAAGATAAAAGCGCGGCGCACTCGCCGCCCGAGTAGCACGCACCGCCGCTGAAAACGACGTGGCGTAACAGACAGAAAGACAGAGAAGTCACTTCTCTCGGCAGTAGCCGGCGCGGCGCCGGCGTCCCCTCGCGGGCGGCACACTTACCGGGTCACTTCACGTAAGTGAACTTCGAGGTGAATCTGTGGAGTCGCGTCCAAAGAGATGGTGATTCTCCCTTGTTCCTCACCGCATTACGTATACCACGTAAAACTAGCCAAAGCCGCGAAAACCCAAAGAACCAAGTAGATCGGGTCGATGTAACACCCCGGTGTTACTTACCGCTTAAGTCTTGGATTGGACAAAATTAAGTTTATTTTATGTTTTGATCCTAAGTGTGTTGTTGTATGATGGTTGGATAGTATAGGTTGGGAATCTGAAATTGGATCAAATTCAAATTTGAATTGAACTCCTAAAACCCTAAATTCCATTCTTTCTTTTACCCCCCTTTTCTTTTATTCAAAATTTATAAAGAATTTGGGTATGGTTATTAAAGCAAATTTGTAGAGTTTTCAAAGTTGAACAAAGTTGGTATTTTGAGTTTTCAGAGTTTAGTTCAAAAATTTAGAGTAATTTTGAAAATACCAAAATTAGGGTTTTGTCCCCTTTTGATTTAAAAACCATATTTCAAAATCTAAGCAAAATTTGCAAAAAGTTTTAAAAAAGTTAGTTTGTATATCTTGTTGAGATGAACAAAAGTCATGTACAAAGTTTTTCAAGTTGTTACATGATTTTAAAAGTAATTTTGAATTCAAATTTCAAAATTTTGAACTGCATTTCAAAAGTCATATTTAGAGGCCGAATTTGAAAATCTTCCAATTGTGAAAATTGTAGATCTTGAAAAATTAGCCTAAGTCACTTTTGGAGTTTTTCAAGTTCAGTTCAAATTTGAGGAGCAAGATGAGGTAGGTCTCGCCGCCGGGGACCTCACCGCCGGGTGAGTTGTCGCCGGCCAAAGGCCGGCGGGCGTCGGGGTCAGCGCGGGCGGGCTGGCTGGGCCGGCCCTGTGCGGTGTTAGGCCGAGCCAGGGCGGTTTCGCCCAATGGCTGGTTTTGAATTAAAACTTGTTTATTTAATTTCCTTTTTTATGAATAGTCTTGATTCTTTCAAAATTCATAGAAATTTGAAAATAGCTCCTTAAATTCTGAAAATTTTTTGTAGAAGCTTCTTATGAGTATATGAATCCATGAAAATTTTGAAACTTTGATTTTGAGTAGTTTTTGCATGATTTAAAAATACAAATTTTAATTGAAAAATGCATCTTCCATGATTTTTAGAAAATAAAATATTTATTCAAAAATCATGAAAATTTATTTGGTACTGTTTTTATGATGTGTCCTACTTGTATAAAAAAGTTTGGAGTCGTTTTGAAATGTTTAAATTATTTTCTATCTTAAGCTCTATTATTTTATGTGAGTTATAAGTTGTTTAGTGTCAAATAAATTAGGTTTTTGTGTGACTTTTGGGTTGTTTTGTGAAACTTGGATCATATCACAATCAAGTGGTCCTTGAGAACTCCTTAGGCAATGGTGATGGTATCTCTTAAGAGTAGTTCAACAAGTTGGTTTTGTTGGGTTGCAACTTTATCGTGAAATAGAGTTATATTCCCCGTGTTTATCATTTCATGCATTCATCGAGCATCATGTTTATCATTCCATCATGCTAAAGCATGCATCCTCATCTACGTGTAGAATATACGAGAGTGAGATGGTTCATGATGGTCAAACTTCGAAGAAGATTCATTCAACCGAGGTGTCGGTATCCAGTTTGACGTTGGCAATCCAACTTCGAATCTAACTTTCCTCGCAATACGTGAGCAAGCCCCGAGCATAACCCACCTCTGTTTTACAAATACTTTAATACACCTTAAGTCTTGTGAGATGTGCATTAAGTAAATAGGAGTTGGTTGCAACCGTTTCTTTGCATGACTACCTTGAATTTCGCTTATTCCAATGTTATCCCACTAGTATGAGTAGGTCGTTTCTCTAAATGCTTAGTAATGCTTAGATGCCGGGTAGAAGTCGAATGATGGCTTCATCGTTCATGAGATATAGGTTTTATCTTTGTTCCTCCCGGCTATGGATGAAAAGAGAACACCATGATGGTGGTTCATGAGAATAAATATGGTAGTGATGAATTTGAGATCGGACGGGGACGTAGGTTGAAAGCCGGGGGATACCTAGTCGTGCTTGTCCCGTGTTGGTCGTTTAAGGACCGTCCGTTGTTTGGCCCGAGTGAAATCGGGACGTGTTGAACGCATATTGCGCCTGAGGCCTTCGGCAAAGGCACGGTACGCTGGTTGTCACCCCAGTCGGTCGACCTTAACTAGCCACATACTCCGTGTAGCCGGATCTCGGTGGAGCCAAATCGAATGGCAAAAACCACGCGACCGGGAGTGGAGAGATGGCGGGAGTACAAGATACCCTCGGTGGGTTAAAGTCCCGTGTTGGAGGTGTACTCAGTATTCTCGGGTGGCGCAGCCTCGTTCCCGTTTTGGACAAATCGAGAGAAAAGGTTGATATATTCTCGGGTGCTTCTCGGTTATGGAGACCCGTTCTTACGCCCATTCATCGTAGTAATTGAAGAAACAAGGTTACTCATGGTTTTGAAAGGGAAAAGAGATGCGAGATAAATTGAGATGTGTTGCTTAAAAAGTGTGTGAGATAGAACAGGGTGCAAATCTAGCTTAATTATGCTTCAAAAAAAATTGATGCTAAAAAGATTGAAAGTAAGGATCCACTTGTAGTAAGGTTTTACAGAACTCCCCTTTTCTAGCTCTACTTCCCTTAAGCCAAAGATATCCTTGGAGTCTTTTCTTTTGTCGGGTAAGTCTTGCGGAGTACACTTTGTGTACTTTCGGGGTTTGTTAACCCTTGTTGCGTGTCTTGACTTCGTGATGTTAACCAAGGTTATGTCGGTGGGCTCGACATGATCCGGTTTCTTCTAGTTTCCCTCGGCTTCCGCAAAATTAAGTTAAGTCTACTCAAAAGTAACTTGCTCATATTTTGTAAAATTATGTTATTATTCTTCCGCACTCGATCTATATTTTTGTAACAAATGTTGTAATGTTGTAGCTACTCCTTTGTTGATCCTGGTATGAGTGGTGTAATCGGGGTTTCCGATGACACCCGACAGTGCTTCTTAAGTTATTGGGTGCATCTCACGGTACCGCCGAGGTCTTTGGGACAAAGACAAAAAGCGAAAATTGATGAATTAGGAGGTTACATTTACGAGTCGAAGCCCTTTCTCACAAGACAAATATGCAACAAAGTAAAGGGAGGACAAGTGAGACAAGGATTTGACCCGTGGTTCGCCAGCGCCACACAGTCCGGGTTACGTCCACGTTGTTGAGGTTGCCACACAAGGCTTGGCTTGCCCACCGGCTTGCCTTTTCCCTCGCTCACAAGTCTAGGGAGTTAACCCTAGAGATGTGGGGTAATGTATTGCTTTAGAGTGAGGTTACAAACCTCCCAAGGCTGCCACACGAAGGGGGCAAGCTCAAGGGCGACGCCTAGCCGTCTAGGAGCAAGCTCCAAGAGTAAAGAACCCTAGGGTTCCGGCCAAACGTGAACCAAATGCTCTTTTGAGTGGGGAAGTAGTAGATCCGGTCTCCAATCGAAGTTTGCAAAAAGCTCCCTCAAGAATCCCGGGTAGGAAGTGAGAGATTGAGTGGGGAGCTCAAAGAACTTCAATGGAGGTGAGAGAGAGAGCAAGAGGTGAGTACCGGCTTTCTCGCCGAGGTAGAAGATGAAGTGAACCAGATGACCGTTGTGGGAGGGGTAGAATGGGTATTTATACCCCACGGACCCAACGGTAGGATTTAAGTGTGGCAATTGCAAAGAGATCGACACGCGGCACTCGCCGCACCATTGCGCGGCAAGATCGCCGCGCCAACTGACGACAAAAAAGGTGAGAAGCAAGTGAAAATGCCGGGCCGGTCGGGTTTGGAGCCGAAAGTGTTGTGTCCGAATTTGATGTTTAGAGCACTTGGTCCACAGGTACCCGAGAATCCTAGGATCCCTCTTAATAGTACGGTATTTCCTAAACTCAAGATTCAAAATATGAAATAACTTAAACACCTTGATCCGAAACACCACCATCTAGCTTATTTGGTGCCTTTGGACCTGTACATCAACTCCACGTTTTAATCCCCTCGCATGTCATCTTCAGTAAATCTCATTAGTCCCCTAATTCGGTGGTCATCAACGCCAAAACCCACATAGAGCTTGATTGCACTTACAATCTCCCCCCTTTTGGTGATTAATGACAACCAAATTAGAGCTTACATAAGATGTAAAGTCAACCTTAGATTTCAAGACCAAGGATGTAGGAATCTCCCCTAAATATGTGAGTGGGTTTTGAATTCTCAATGTTGACATAAAAGGTCAATTTCACATATTTAGGTGTAGTGAGGCCTCCCCAAATGTGTGAGCGAGATTTGAATTCTCATTTTGACATAAAAGTCAAGTCACATATTTAGAAAGTGTGCAAGGCCTCCCCTACATCCATGGTTCTTTGTGGGGTGCTCAACGAGGTGTCATAAAAATACAACCGTGATGCGTATGATAACGTAAACCGATCGAGCACAAAAAGAGTGTCATGCCAAGACGATGATGCGCGGCAATCGCCAGCGCGCCAGAGTCGCGGCACTCTTGCCGCGCCTATCATTTCGCATGCATGATTTAACATCAACCACAAAGCATATATGACAAGATATATACTCTAAACATGCAAGAGGATAATTAAAACGAGTTTAAACATCCAACAACCAAATCTGAGGAATAACAAGTCATAGGTGACATTATTACATAAAATAGAGTTTCTCTCAAACTCACACCTAACAAGCTACTCTCAAAGGATCTAAACTCAAAGATCACCGCTTGCATCATCCTCGAACCAACTCCGGGCGTCGAAAAGTTTGACCCCTCTCATTTCTTCTAATTTTCTCCCCCCTTTGGCGTCAAGCACCAAAAAAGATCATAGAAAGAGAAGAAACGAAAGCGGAGTCACTCCTCACTAGTGTCCTCGCGGCTGGAAGCGGTGTCCTCGCCCTCCTCGAGAGATAGCAAAGACTGCAAGCTGCGAGGAGCGGCAAGTAGAGCGGCGAGCCGATCTCGCGTGCAAAGGAACCAAGCAGTGTCCGAAAGGTCCCGATCCGAAGCCGGGCGGTGGTGGAAAGCTCGGGAGGTCGTATCTTGAGGTGGTCTAGGGATAGAAGGAGGAACCGGGAGTCCTTGCTTCTCCCTAACACTCTTGAACGCCGCCTCTCCTCCCCCCTCAAGAACTCATAAGTCTCCGCCGAGATGCATAAGAGCAATGCCCAAAGATGGCCTTGATCCACTTCTTCACCTTAGAACGAGACTTGTCAGTGCCTCCCCGGGCCTAGAGCTAGAGGGCTCCTCCAAGTCCTCTCTACCAGCTGAGGGTCTGGCTCGCCACTTTGGTCTTCCCACCATCTAAGCCATGGGTCTTCTCTATATTGTAGACCGTGTGGAAGCAAATCCTTGGGATAGATGTTTCCACCGACTCTCTCAATTATGAACATAAGATAGGGGACATATGGCAAATTTCTCCTAGCATCATCCATAGCATTGGCTAGTCGCCTCCAAATGAACTTACCCACATTGAAGGTCTCATCATTTCCGGCGGGGGCAAGGACATTTCTAGCATAGCCGTTTACATCGAGGGCTGCCCCATCCTTAGGATCAATGGTGCATCTGCAGAGGTTGTTCATCACATAGAAGAAGTCCTTCAACCCCTTCCTTTTTCCAAGTAATCGTGGATGCGCCCAAGAAGCCCCTCGATGGCCTTGGCCTCAATGGGGGTCAATCTCATGAATATCCGTAATCTTGTGCGTGATCAGCCCCCAAAGCCAAGTATCGGCGAGAATGTGACAAAGTCAACTCGTAGTGCCTCCCCGCCGGTCATCCAATGAATGGTGTCCGACACCGTCCCCCAAAGATAGGTGGCATGAAACCCGACTAAGGATCTCCTCATTCCAATCATGCTTGAAGGACATGATATCGCTTAGCTCAAACTTCTCACAAGCTTCAATTGCCTCATTGAAGGCATCCTCCTCCTTGTCCGCCATCCTCTCAAAGTCAATATAGTGCATAGTTGTGATCTTGCTCTTGGGAGAGTGAAAGAGGACAAATAAGTAGAAGTTTGAGTGGAATGCTGCCCAAAACCTCTCATCTATACCATCGGCCTGCGCTCATCACTTTGTACACATTGTATGCTCTAGCATCCGCCACTTCTCTCTCGCTTCTTGAAGTAGCTCACCACCGGAATGGGTGGATCATTTGCGTGTGGGCCGCCGTCTCAAAGACACCCTCCACCGCCACCATATATGTGTTGTCAAACACGTAAGGGTGCTCGAGTGCCTTGATCACCGGGGCACAATGGTGTACCCATACCGCCGCTGCCGCTCCTCGCTGAGCTCACTGTTCCATCGCCGCCGCCACCCCGCCCCCTGCTCGTACTTTCTCCCTCCCTCTCTTCTCCACAACTTTGACCCTCATCTTCCTCTTTGCCATGGGGATCACCTCCAAGGTCCATCTATGCAGATTTAGAGTTTGATCGAAAACCGCCAAGAATAGGAAGTGGAATGACCAAATCTATGCAAAGGAAGGGTTAGAAAAATAAATTTTGATGATTTTGAGCAAGTCGCCCAGATCGAGCTCGGGTCGCTACGGCACTGCCGCGAGAGGAGGCACGGCACTTGCCAAGCAAGCATGGCAATCGCCGTGTCATTCTCGCGCACCGCCGCTCCCCCCTTGCTCAAATGTCATCTAAATTTATTTTAATAATCTTTCTAATGCATCTACTTAGCACATCACTTGACTATCATAATTTCGCATACAAATTCGAGCGGTGCAAAAATTCCATGGATTCAAAAAGATTAGTAAGAACCTAAGTGAAATTTCTCCAAAGTTTGGAGTCAATCAATTTCACGCATCAATGAGTCAACCAATTTGAGGGATATTTGCTTGTTTGAAGCAAACTAAGAACAGATTATGTTCTATTTGGGCGCATTGCCGCCCCTCCCCTAAATTACCTAAACCATGGAATAGTGAAATTGGTCAATTCCAATCATCAAAGCTACTTCCCTAGGGTTCATACAACACTTAGAAACCGAAATCCATGAAAAATTGTTGCACATTGCGAGATCGGGCAAGAACTTTGAGGCTAGGGTTAGGTTACCTCGTTGATTGGAGAGGAAAGAAGAGAAGCCGCTCGGAGGAGAGGGAGCAGGGGGCCGGCCGGGACGAGGAAGATGGTCGGGGCGGCGGGCATGCGGCACCGCCGGGTGCGCTGCGCCGGAGCCGGCGCGCTGCGGCGCGCGTAGGGCGAAGGGTGGGCCTTCCTTCTCAAGCCGAGAGAGAGCTGGGCGCGAGGGAGAGCTCGGGCGGAGGAGAAAGAGTTAGACCGGGCGAGCCGGGGGTAGAAAAGGAAAGAAGAAATTATTTTGGCTCGGTACCGGGTTCGACGGATCGAGACCGCAAAACCCTAGGGCGCTGCATCGCTGCAGTGGGCGCGCACTCGCCGCTGGCGTGCATCGCTGCACCGCCGCCCCAGCCCGGGCCGTCCCGAGAACATATTGCCACTACTAACTTATTTCTCCTCAAACTTGGTCACAGAGACACTAAAATTCATTGCCGGGGACAAATCATCGGTCTTGAGAACAATGGCATTGAATTTCGGATTAGAATTTGAAAACCTTTTTGAAACACATTATGAAAGTTTTCACAAACCTTTCCTATGTCGAACTAGTGTCTCAAACAGATTGCATGTGTGCTAGAATTCAAACCAAGTTACGAGAATCGAGAATGTTTAGCTCACTACGCAAAGCACAAAACCTTGACTCATCGAGAGGCTTGGTGAATATATCGGCTAGTTGCTTTTCGGTGCTCACATGGCGAATGCGATATCTCCTTTGAGTTCGTGGTCTCTCAAGAAGTGATGACGGATGTCTATGTGTTTTGTTCTAGAGTGTGCTACCGGGTTATTTGCGAGTTTGATGGCACTCTCGTTGTCACAAAAAAGAGGTATCTTTGTGAAATGACATCCGTAATCTTTTAAGGTTTGCTTCATCCAAAGTAGTTGAGCACAAAGATGCACCGCCCGCAACATACTCGGCCTCGGCCGGCGGTGGAAAGGGCTACACAATTTTGCTTCTTAGAGCTCCAAGACACTAAGGACCGTCCAAGGAATTGACATGTCCCCTCAAGTGCTTTTTTCGATCTACTTTGCAACCGCATAGTCGAAATCAATAGCCAAGTAGATTGAACTTGGAACCCTTGGGATACCACAAGCCAAGGTTAGGAGTGAGTACTAAGTATCTCAAGATTCTCTTAACAGCCACGTTGTGACATTCCTTTGGATTGGCTTGAAAACGAGCACACATACACACACTAAGCATTATGTCCTGGTCTAGATGCACAAAGGTAAAGCAAAGATCCAATCATGGAGCGATATACCTTCATGTCCACGGCTGGACCCTCCTCATCAAGATCAAGATGTCCATTGCTTGGCATTGAGTTTTGATTGGCTTTGCCTTAGCCATATCAAACTTCTTTAGCATGTCGTGGGTGTACTTGGTTTGGCAAATGAATGTCCCTTCCTCCATTTGCTTGACTTGAAACCCGAGGAAGTACTTTTAGCTCACCCATCATGGACATCTCAAATTTCTTGGTCATTGTCCTACTAAATTGCTCAACATACATATTGTTAGTGCTACCAAATATTATGTCATCGATATATATTTGGCATACAAAGATATCATTGCTAACTTTATGAGTGAAGAGAGTAGGATCAGCTTTGCCTATTTCAAAGCCTTGTTTGAGCAAGAATTCCTTAAGGCATTCATACCATGCTCTAGGTGCTTGCTTAAGCCCATAGAGCGCCTTATGGAGCTTGTAGACGTAGTTGGGAAACTTGGGGTCTTCAAAACCGGGTGGTTGCTCAACATACACTTCCTCTTATAGTGGGCCATTGAGGAATGCACTCTTGACATCCATTTGGTATAGCTTGAAGTCATGATGGGCAGCGAAGGCTAGAAGAATGTGAATTGCTTCTAGTCTTGCCACCGGTACATAGGTTTCATCAAAGTCCAAGCCCTCTACTTGAGTGAAGCCTTGAGCAACCAATCTTGCCTTGTTTCTTGTTACCAACCCATCTTCATCTTGTTTGTTGCGGAAGACCCACTTGGTACCAATGATGTTAGTCTTGAGTCTTTTCACCAACTCCCACACTTCATTTCTTTTGAAGTTGTTGAGCTCTTCTTGCATGGCCAACACCCAATCCGGATCCTTGAGAGCATCATCTACTTTCTGCGGTTCCAAAGATGAAACAAACGAGAAATGTTGGCGTAAAAGCGCTAGATGAGATCGAGTAGTAACTCCCTTTCGAAGACTCCCAAGGATGTTGTCAACGGGATGATCCCATTGAATTGTTTGTCGTAGTCGTGGGTGATCAACGCCTTCAACGTATTTTCTTCTTGATCTTCATCATATTCATCATCCGCTTCAAGAATTGGAGCAAGATCAAGTGGTTGAACAGGTGATGCGGGTGGATCGATCCGCCGCCGTGGTAGGTGGCGCGGCACCGCCAGCGCGATGGTGCGGCATCGCCGCTACCGGATGCTTCCAAAGGCGCGGCGTCTTGCACTTGGTCATCGAAAGTGCGTCGTCGGAATCTTGTTGTGCGGAATAACTGGTGAATCCTCCTCTCCATTAGCTTGATCTTCTTGAGGCCTTATGTCACCGGGATAGCCAATTGCTTGATTGCCTCACAAGGTGGATTCTCCTTTCCTACAACACTTTAATCAACTTGCTCTACTTGAGAGCCATTAGATTCATCAAATGTCACATCTATAGTGATTTCAACCCTACCGGTGGTTTGGTTGAAAACACGATAGGCATGCTCATTTGATCCGTAACCAAGAAGAAAACCTTCATCAACTTTGGGTGCAAATTTAGAGGTTCGGGGCCTTTTGTTCAGAATGAAACACTTGCACCCAAACACCCTAAAGTATGACACCTTAGGTTTGTTACCGGTTAAGAGCTCATATGAAGTCTTCTTGAGTTTCTTGTGTAAGTAGAGGCGGTTGATGGCATGACAAGCGGTGTTGATGGCTTCACACCAAAAGATGTCCGAAGTCTTGTACTCATCAAGCATTGTCCTTGCCATCTCTATGAGTGTGCGGTTCTTCCTCTCTACTACACCATTTTGTTGAGGGGTATATGCAAAATGAAAACTCATGCTTGATGCCCTCTTCATCAAGATACTCTTCTACTTGGGTGTTCTTGAATTCGGTCCCATTGTCACTTCTTATTCTCTTGGACGTAGATCAAATTCTCTTTGTGCCCTCTTGATGAAGGTTTTCACCTTCTCTTGTACCCGACACTTATCAAAGACAAAGAAAAACCCAAGTGAAGCGGAGTAATCATCAACAATAACAAGTCCATATTTGTTACCCCCGATGCTAAGGTAGGCCACCGGTCCAAAGAGATCCATGTGTATCAACTCCAATGGTTGAGTAGTGGTCATCACGCTCTTTGGTGGGTGAGGTGCACCTACTTGCTTTCCTGGCTTGGCAAGGTCCACATAACCCGTCCTTGTCAAAATCAATATTTGTTAGTCCAATGATGTGGTTGTCTTTTTTGGTTTGGCCAAGTTCCTCATGCCAACATGTGCTAGACGGCGATGCCATAACCAGCCCATGCTAGATTTTGCCATTAGACAGGTATCAAGCTTAGCTTCACTTTTGTTGAAGTCAACTAAGTAAAGCTTGTTCTTGAGTTTGCCTGTAAAGACAATAGAGGAATCCTTTCTGCGAAAGACTTCCACACCAACATCCGTAAAGAGACAATTGTAGCCTTTCTCACACAATTGTGAGACCGACAACAAATTGTATCCCAACGAATCAACATGCAAAACATCTGAAATATTATGCTCAGTTGTGATAGCAACGTTACCAAGACCGATCACACTTCTTACATCATCATTTCCAAACCTTATGTTGTTTTACGCTGTCATTGGTTTGGGAATATGATGAGAACATACTCCTTTCTCTCGGTCATATGATTTGTACGGCCGCCGCCAAACACCCAACTTGACCCACCGAGGAGTATGCCTGCAAAACAAGTTTAGTTCACAAGTTTAGGTCCCCTAAGATTCTTGGGACCTTTTACCTTAGTCACAAGAACTTTGGAAACCTATATAGAGGTGTTGCAATAAAGTTTCTTTTCACTGCCCAAGTACTTTGCAAACACCTGCCCCTTGCTGTTTGTCTTCACTTCAAAGCAAGGATTTGAGTCTAACTTGCTTGCTTTTGCCTTTGATTGATAGGAGTGGCCCTTAGGAACAGCCCAGACAAGATTTTCTGACTTCTGGACCTTCTTGACAGGCTTTTGGACCATCTTCTTGGGTCTATTCGAGCCAAGGCGAGTGTAGGTGACCTTCCCTTTTCTTGGGGGCGCTGCACTGCCGCCGCCCCGCGCCCAAGACTGCCGCGTGTGGCGCCAAGTCAGCTCGGGTTGGCTTGTGTGTGTCCGGCCTGCGTGCGGTCTCTCGTACCCATCGTGCCTTTGCTCAAGAATTTGACACATTCAACACCATTGATCATTTTTCGACCATTGGTTTTGTTTCCGTGCTTGTGTCCAAGTCCATCCTTGATTCTTGGATTTCTCCCATCAATGTAGTTGGGCTTCTTTGGAGCCTCAACTTTATTGCTCACTTGTTGCCTTGCTGATTTCACCTTCTTTTCTTACCATAGCAAAGAGCCTAGTGATCTCTTTCTCCATTGCTTTCATGTTGGCAAGGTTAGTGGCATAAGCATTCATATCAACATTATAGCATTTTTTCACAACCTTGACTAGTGGAGGGAGTAGAGGTATCCTTTGTGGCTAGGATATGTGAGTTGCTCTCACTAAGAATGCTATGTTCATTTTCAAGCTTTTTGTGCTTGTCTTGTAAGTCACAATATTTCCCATTTAGGGTGACCATAGCCTTCTTAGTAAGAGCATGATTTCCTTTGCTCATTAGCTAGGCTCTTTTTTGCAAGGAAGCCACCTCACTTCTCTCGGCTACAAGAGCATCCTTGTTATCAACATAGAGTTTTTCAAGTCTATCAAGTTGACTATCTCTAGTCGCTAACTCCGCTTGGGTACTCTCTAGATCCGCCATTAGTTGAGCAAGAAAGCCTCTAGTTTTGGGATCTAGGTTTTTAGTGAGTCTAACATATTCTTCATCATCACTAGATTCATCTTCACTAGAGCTTTCACTAAGATCACTAGAGTCATCATTAAGAGAAGGAGAAGGTTTGGGTTTAGATTTTACCTTCTCATGCTTGGCCATAAGACAAACATGAGTGGAGTCATTGTCCTCATCCTCATCATCGGTCATGTTGTTGAAGAGCTTGGGTGTAGAGGTCTCTTGCATAGCAAATGTTGCAACATGGATTTCCTCTTCACTTGTCTCTTTTGTTGAGTCCCACTCATGGCCGATGTGAGCTTCACACATGCTTCTTCCCTTTTCTCTTATAGTCTTGCTTCTTGTCCTTGCCATTGTCCTTCTTGTATTTGTTGTTCTTGTTCTCATAAGGACAATCGGCAACAAAATGCTCGGTGCTGCCACAATTGAAGCATGTTCTCTTTTTCTTGTTTGGGAATCTTCGTTGCACCATCTTGTAGCCATTTGCTTTCATCCCCTTCCCATACTTCTTCATGAATAGGGCCATGTCATCAATCTTCTTGTAATCAGCCCCATCATCTTCATCATCACTAGAGGAAGAGGTTGCATCAATATTTTCTTGCATCTTCTTCATTTCTTTGTCTAGACTTGTTGATGCTTGCTTACTGCCCTTGACCTTGTTGGAGGAGCTTGGCTTGCTTGTCTTGGTTGCCTTGAGAGCCACTTCCTTGATCTTGACCCCCTCAAGCTTTGCTTGCAGCTCTCCAAGCTTTCTTCTTTCATTTGCCTCCTCTCTTTGCATGTCATATGTGAGCAGCCTACCAAGCACATCATTTGGTGTAAAGTGCTCAAACCTCTTCTTGTCACGAATCAAGGTGACCACTATGCCATTTCTAGGTGTGTATGCCTCAAGCATGATCTTGACAACGGTGTGGTCATCTAGATCCTCATCTCCAAACCCTCTAATCTTGCCAACCAGCACCATCAGCCGATCAAACATCTCTTGTGCTCCTTCTCCATCAAGGATCACAAATCGGTTGAGCTTGGCCTTCAACAAGTCAATCTTGGCCTTTCTCACTTTGTCAACACCTTCATGTGCAAGTACTAGAGCGTCCCAAATCTTCTTTGCTTCATTGACATTCATCATCCTATTGTACTCATTGCCTTCTAGAGCACTTAGAAGGATGCTTGTGGCTTGACCATTGATGTGGGCAGCTGCTAGCTCTTCATTTGTTGGCTCCTTGGGATTCACCGGTGGCTGAAATCCATTGCACACAACCTTCCGTAGACCGGGGTGAAGAGCGCTAAGATAGGCTCTCATCAAGTGCTTCCACTTGGCATAGTTGGTCCCATCGAAACGGGGCAACTTTCCCGCGGGCACATTGATGAAGGACTTCTTATCGCGGTTAGTCAAATAAGAAGAGTAGTTAAAGGATATGGCGGCGAACTTGTTGTTGTTGACGCTGCACTCATCCTTCTTCTTTCCCTTCTTCTTGTTCTTGTTGTAGGAGATGTCATCATCTCCATCTTCGGAGCTACTTGATAGCTCACTTGACTCCGCTTCCTCTTCTTGCCTTTTCTTCTCCCTTGCTGCCCTCCTAGCGGCTCTTGCCTCCGCGAATCATCTTTCTTTGATCCTTTCTTTGAAGCTTCTCGGCAAGCTTGACACTAGCTTGCTCTTCTAGTCTTTTCTTTTCTCGCTCTTGCCTTCTAGCGTTTAGCCTTGCTATTCTTGCGGTCTTTCTCTCTCGACATCGGTGGCATCACCCTTGATGGTACTCTCACCGGGCTATCTCCAGAAAGCTCGGGATCTGGCCTCCACCTCCTCCACGGGGGACGGTGGACTTGCCTCCTTTGTTCGATCCCTCCGGTGCCTCCATACTTCACGCGGTGAAGCGTATCACAGTATCCTAGCTCGATACCACTTGAAGGATCCGATGGAAGCCTAGAGGGGGGTGAATAGGCTTACCCCCTAAAATCGACTGTTAAAACTTCGCACACCGTCGATACAGATAAAAGCGCGGCCTTTGCTTGCAGATAGGGCGCGACACCGCCGCGTGAAACCGAAGCAATGCGAGCAGAGAGAAGTCACTTCTCTCGGCCGCCAGTAGCGCTGCACGCCAAGCGTCCTCGGCGGCATCGCCATGGGTCACTTCACAAAAGTGAACTCGAGGTGAATCTGTGAGTCGTGTCCGGTGAGATGGTGATTCTCCCTTGTTCCCGCGCACACGTATACCCGTAAAACTAGCCAAAGCTGGCGTAAACCCAAAGAACCAAGTAGATCGGGTCGAAGCCCTTTCTCACAAGATAAATATGCAACAAAGTAAAGGGTGGACAAGTGAGACAAGGATTTGACCCGTGGTGGTTACGCGCGCCACACAAAGGGTGGGGTTACGTCCACGTTGTTGAGGTTGCCACACAAGGCTTGGCTTGCCCACCGGCTTGCCTTTTCCCTCGTTCACAAGTCTAGGGAGTTAACCCTAGAGATGTGGGGTAATGTATTGCTTTAGAGTGAGGTTACAAACCTCCCAAGGCTGCCACACGAAGGGGGCAAGCTCAAGGGCGACGCCTAGCCGTCTAGGAGCAAGCTCCAAGAGTAAAGAACCCTAGGGTTCCGGCCAAACGTGAACCAAATGCTCTTTTGAGTGGGGGAAGTAGTAGATCCGGTCTCCAATCGAAGTTTGTAGTCAAGTTTCCCTCAAGAATCCCAGGTGGGAAGTGAGAGATTGAGTGGGGAGCTCAAAGAACTTCAATGGAGGTGAGAGAGAGAGCAAGAGGTGAGTTCCTGGCTTTCTGCTCGAGGTAGAAGATGAAGTGAACCAGGTGACCGTTGTGGGAGGGGTAGAATGGGTATTTATACCCCACGGACCCAACGGTAGGATTTAAGTGTGGCACTGCCGCACTGACACGCGGCACTGCCGCGTAGGCGCGGCACTGCCGCACCATTGCGCGGCACTGCCGCGCCAACCTGACAGCAAAAGGTGAGAAGCAAGTGGAAATGCTGGCTGGTCAGGTTTGGAGCTGAGTGTTGTGTCTGGATTTGATGTTTAGAGCACTTGGTCCACAGGTACCCGAGAATCCTAGGATCCCTCTTAATAGTACGGCATTTCCTAAACTCAAGATTCAAAATATGAAATAACTTAAACACCTTGATCCGGAAACACCACCATCTAGCTTATTTGGTGCCTTTGGACCTGTACATCAACTCCACGTTTTAATCCCTGCATGTCATCTTCGTAAATCTCATTAGTCCCCTAATTCGGTGGTCATCAACGCCAAAACCCACATAGAGCTTGATTGCACTTTACGGATACACAAAGTTGAATTTCCACGCACTCAGATCGGGGGACACGAAAAACCACGATGACGCCTCCGGGGAGGAAGATGACGCAGCCTGCGTCGTCGCCGCCGGCCGGTCGAGCGGACAAGGTTTTCACCCGGATTTGCGTAAACAAGATTTCAACGGTATCCATGCCACGGGCGTGCAACCATTCGTCGCACCGCCGACTCCCACCGCGGCACAACACCCACTAGCGATGGCTGGCGCCTCTCCGGCACCGCCAGGCGCCGCCGGCCGCCCGGCCAGCCACCCACCGGGTAGCGGGAGAGAAGGCGACCACGGGCCGCGGGCCCGGTCTATTGCTTGCGGCTATCGAAACCAGCCCACCCAAAGGGAGGTTGGGCGCCGGTTGCCGTCGGCCGGCCTGGGAGCTGGGGTGCACGCCGACCCCGAGTCCGCACGGGGGCGGTCTTGGCATCGGCGACATCCGTACCAGCTGCGGGACTGGGCGAAGCGTCGCGCCGCTCGGTGTCCGGTCGCGCCGCGGGTCGAGGGCGAGCGGGAGGCGACGGTGGGTGGAACGGGGGGGCGCGGCCCACGGGCTCGTGGAAACAAGCACCCTCGACGGCCATCCCAGCGCCGCCCGACATGAGGTGCCCACCACCGCCACCGGGCGTGCGGGCTGGGGCGGCTTTGCCAAGGCCGGGAGGAGAGCCGAGGCGGCAGATC
This sequence comes from Hyparrhenia diplandra, assembly GCA_015847255.1. Taxonomy (NCBI): domain Eukaryota; kingdom Viridiplantae; phylum Streptophyta; class Magnoliopsida; order Poales; family Poaceae; genus Hyparrhenia; species Hyparrhenia diplandra. Next base: position 121,853 of record JADLZK010008442.1, on the reverse strand, counting down.
CGGGTGTGGCCTCGGATCCGGACCCGGAGGACGCTGATCCGCCGCCCCGCCGGGCTAGCGGCTCGTCGGGGCGCGACGTTTCTAGCGATGCTTGAGCTCCACAAGAAGGGGAAGGGATGGGAGTAGGGGGGGGGGAGGGGATGAGAGCCGCTGCGGGGTTGACCCTTTTGTGGCCCGGCGGGTTTTAAAGGGCGGCGGCCGATGGAGCAGCCGCCGAGGGCCCGGGCGGCGGCGGGGAGAGGGTCGCCTACACGGGGACGACACAATCGGGGCACGTGCCTACACTTAAGACTATACGGTCAAAAACTAAAGACTAAGAGAAAAATTTGCAATCAATCAAATTATATTATTAAACGCTCAAGAGGTTTGTTTTAAGGGCTTGTTCGATTTGGTGGGGATTATAAAATGTTGAAGGGGATTAAGAGCATGTTTGGTTCTCCAACGACACACATTACTACATTGATTGTGAAAAATCAACATAATAATTGTGGTGAGAATTAATATGTGAATGAGCTGAGAATCTTTAGCATGCCACATGAACCTACGCTCTTGTTAAAAAAAACAAGCACCTACGTTCTAACCAAACAATATAAGGCCGGGAACTAAACACCCTATAAATCTTCAAGTTTAAATACTCTCAATATCCTTTGATCCCTCTGTTCCCTCTCTGGAGAGAATTAACCGAACAAGGGCTAAATTGTCTTGCGCCTAAATTGTCTTGCGCCCACGGCTCTCCAAGCCATCACCTTCTCCTTTTGGAGGTGAATTTGGAAGGGAAATTGAGAATACTTTCAAGTATAACAAGTTTATAAGGCGCAACACTAATAGTTTTTTTTTGCAACACCACTAATAGTTTAAACATCTAGGACAAAGGGGCTATATATATGTTGACCTACACTAAGCTCCGCCTGCCACTTGGATAAACCTAATTGAGAGATATGTCTCCGCTCCTTAATAAATAAACCCATTGGCAAAGCTTCGGCTAAAGGCAAAAAAAAAAAAAAAAAAAAAGCATTTGGAAGATTGTTTTTAACAAAAACGTGCGTGACAAAGAAAGCTAAAGAAAGAGTAAAGTTGCAACCAATCAAATTAAATTAAATGCTCAAAAGGACCATCCTAAGGCAATGGCGAAGCCGGCCAAAATAGTCGATGGGGTCTTCAACATTAGCAACTGGGGTCATTAGTCTTATCAACTGTATAAAGTAGTAATTTTCTATTGCTTTTGGCAAAACTTATCGGGATCAGTAGACCCCAAGTGGCCTAGCTCTGCCTTTGAGGATTGGAGAAGGTTGAAGGGGATTAAGAGCCTCTTTGATTCTCCACCAGCACACCTCACATTGGTTGTGGCACCATCGTAGATAGAATAGAAGAAAATGGACGCCATAGTTGTGGCGACAATTAAAATTTGAATGGCATGGGAGTCTCGTGCCATGATGCAACTACATGCTAACCAAAGAATACCCTTGCTTTTGTGGCAGCCCCATTTATTCGTGTTGTGGCGATACAAGGCCGGGAACTAAATACCACCTAAATCCTCAACATGTTTAAATACCCTGAATATCGTTTGATCCCTCTGTTCCCTCTATGGAGAGAATTAACCGAACAAGGCTAAAGTGTCGCGCCGACGCCTCTCCAAGTCATCACCTCCTCCTTTTGAGGTGATTTTGGAAGGGAAATTGTGAATACTTTCAAGTATAACAAGCTTATAAGGCACAACACTAAGGGCCTCCGCAATGGAGGGGTAGGAAGGGGTAGTAGGGCCTTAATACCAGGAAGATACATTGTAGAGAAGAATAGAAAACAGGGAATAACTCTTCCTGGTAGTAGCACTACTCCCTGGGAATAAGGAATAAAAAATTCATATTCTTTTACTCTGCCTGGCTTCTACTCTCACTGCCCTCCCACCAAGTCTGACATTGTTTGCTCCTTATTACCGGGTAGCCATTGTGGAAGTGGATGGATGCCTACTACCCCCAGCTCCTTGGTCCCACCTTATTACCAACCTAGAGAAGATACATTGCGCATGCCCTAATGGTTAAAACATCTAGGACAGTGGGGCTATGTTGACCTACACTAAGCTCCGCCTACCTCTTGGATAAACCCAACTGAGAGATTTGTCTCCACTCCTTAATTTTGCTTATAGATGGAAGTATGTACACCGTAAACATCGATAATGATGAGTTGCTGCACTGCACACGTACAAATAGACAATGTGTTTATTTCAAAAGCATGGTGCTAATATATGCACATATGGTCGTAGTAACGTACTTGCCTACCATAATTGTACTGTTATTGCTGATAGCTCTACTTGTGATGTGAAATATTTTCAGTAAAAATTACTGTGGACTACGAGGACGTTGTAACTTTTTTGAGGGAAGGAGTAAAAGAAAAGTTGTGCACTACTCCTACTACGTACGAGTACGTGCCTGTTGATGTTTTGTTGGTATCTTGGCTGTGTTTAGATGCTCCAACTATCTCTCCAAAACTCACTATTCACCTATCACATCAAATCTTTTGTCTCGTGCATGGAGCACTAAATGTAGGTAAATAAAAAAACTAATTACATAGCTTTAATGTACACGACGAGACGAATCTTTTGAGCCTAGTTAGGTCATGGTAGGACAACAATTACCACAAACAAACGAAAAATCTACACGAGTGTCCGATGTGACATTTTTTCCCAAACTTCATCCATCTAAACACAGCCCTTGTGACGCAGCGGACGGGGACAGCAGCAGCACCAGTAGGTGCGGTAGCTTTAACATGCTTTCATGAAAATCTTTGGACGAGGCCCAAAATATTTTTCGTTTCCTGTTGTCTCTATCTCTTTTTCAGTTTCACTGTTTGGTGCAGGATAAGCTGCCCGGCGTCTGCCATTTACTGTATATTACTGCGACCTTTTTGTAGAACAGCCTAGCTTATCATAGCCCCATGTACTTGTTACACCAACACGTAGTAGCCCAAAGTGTGGGGCTTGCATTGCATTGGCTCCACGAATCACCAATAATAAAGTCCAAAGGACTAGGTGCACAGCAGTGACAGTGGCAGCTGCAGTGCTTGCTGAGAGATTGCTCGGATCATAGAGACAGTGGTCTCCGGTACCACCAGACATCATTGCATCGAAAACTATTGATGTGTCTCTCTCTATATGGCTAGTTTCAAACTTTGTTATGTGTAAATTCAAGGAAATACCAAAGAACGGGTTTAATTTTACGAATCTGCTCAAACTCTCACTTCATTCATTGTATTCTGAACTTCGCTGTGGAAAGCATCATGTACTGTACCAAAAAAACTACTATCATTGATTGCCTCGCCTGCTGAACCATCCTAAATTTTGTAAATCCCGAAATACTAAAGTTGCTAGCATCTCCCGATGTATGTACTGTATGTATCTTGCATCGAGAGATATATACATGCATGCAGAGTTTGCAGATTGATCGAGAAAGCATACATGGTCCAAAAGCGAGATCAAACTGACCTGGAACAGAAATTGAGCTCCCTAAAGGGAGTCAAGAAAGGCAGCCAACGAGTACTTAAACACTGACATGTATGAGTATCTGTAACCTGATTACGAATTCTTTTTGGTTCGCGTAAGTCCATGAGTTTAGAGACAAGTTAAGTTGGGCGTGACCTCTTACCTTTTTCAGTGCAGTGGTAGTACTGCTTCGTTCTCGTCTTTACTTGTCCATTCTTTTCTGCAAACGGTCAATGCAAAAGCAAGCCACTCTTTGCATTGGGAGGTGCTTCTTCCACTCTCATGTCATGAGCGATGACACATTGACACTTCTGTAGCTGTTGCTACTTACAATAATTGCAGTGCCATTGGTATATACTCCTACCTTTGTGCATACTGCAAGAATGGCAATTGCAAGCCCTATCTTAACTTCCTCCCATGCTTTTTTTTTTAGGTAACTTCCTCTCTTACTTCCTCCCATGCTAGCTAGCTGCACATTCCAATTCCATCTTGAGGAAACATTTTTTTTTACTTGTATACTGTACTCTTGTCACATTGGGCATATATTTACGGTGGCCTTCAGCTAGCTAGTCTGTGGATGATTATCATTTGGTTGACACGCATATTATATTGCAGCCTTGCAGGGGCTTGTTGGGTTGGAGGCCGTCCTATTGCAAAGAAGGGATGGCCATAGCGCGGCTCGGAAAGGCATTCTTGGGCCCTGTGTTGACGCCAATGATTCACGTTCTTGGGCCCCAGCCACTGATCCAGCCATCATTGTGATGGAAGACATGGCTCCAACGGCTCCCCACCCCTCCTCCTCCCCGAACCCCAGCCTGCCGGCAACCATCCCGAGCCGGCAGCCACCGCCCACCCTCCCCCGGCCAAAGGTAAGGGGCCCTCCTCCTCCCTCTCCCCGACGCCCGCCTCGTTCTTCCCCCCGGCTCGGTCCGCCCGGAAGGAGGAAGTTCTTTGCGATGGGAAGTCGATTCGGGCGTTGAATCAGATTTGGAATTCAGCCGCCGGCAAGCTTGGAGGTCAAGCCAACACCGGATTCGCGGCCTGCGCAACCGGATCCATCGATCCATGGTCGTGTGTGGTGCAGGATCCGTCGCTCCTTGGGGATGCTTTGCGGCGGCGGGGCCTCCGTCGCCATGCCGCCTCCCCCCCCTCCCTCGGTGCCGGCCCTCCACCGTCCCGTCGTCGTCGCGGTGCCCCCCTCGTCCACGGTCGTTGGCACCTCCCCGCATGTGTGCGGTTCTCGCGCGCGCCGGCCCCTATCCGTTGCCTGGCATGGTTGTACGGATGGAGGGCGAGGTCGTCACCCGACGATGTTTCGATGCCGAGGGCGAGGAGGTGGACGTCGGCGGCGTCGATCTTTGGTGAAGTCGCCGGGCGTCCTCACCAACACCGGTAGCCCCCCCGCTGTTCTTGGTTGCCCGGTCGAGGAGGAGGAGGTGACCAGATCTCCTTTCTCGGGAGCTACCACGGTGGCGGCCGCCACGCCCGCCTCTCCGAGGTGTCTTTGGGCGACTCCAAATGCTTCCATCCTCCAAGGGTGGGATGCCTCCGCGTAGGCGGCACCGCCGTCATCGCCGCCACACCCGCCCATCCTCCACGGGCTCCTTGGGGCGCGTCAAAATTCCTCGCGGCCTTCTCTAGGGCGGCCATGCGGCGGCTCCGGTCCATCGTGGTGCACCACTGCCCGCATGTCCGTGGAGCCGGATGCGGGGCCGGTTTTCGCCCGTGCAGAGTCGGCGGCGATGGCGTCACGCCTCCTTGTCTCGCCGGCCCGGTTCCTAAGGGATCTGGTGGGAAAGTGTTTTAAGCGCCTTGCCAAGGGTCACGTTAAGTGATCAATGCGAGGCCCTCCTCATTGCTTCGCTGCGGGGAGATGGGTCACCTTGTGCGTGATTGTGGCTTCCGTCATGGCCGCCGGCGTAGGGAAGGGAAGCGTGGTTCCTCGTGGTCGCATGCCCGGACATGGCGACGTCGCCGTGCGTCCGCATCGAGCCGCGACTTCGCTTGGCGTCCGGCCTCTATCGAGAGGTGGATCGCATGCCGCCTACGACCGCGACGCTTACGGCGGGCATGCCGGAGTTCATCTTCGATCATCTGCGGCGGCCGTGGCGGAGCCGGGGGGGGGTCGGCTGCCGTGTGCGCCAAGACACGATCGAACGCCAAAGTTGAAGTTCCAGCCTCGCGCAGCCTCCCACGAAGACGTGGCGCAATGGCTTCCACCCTGGCTCGGTGGCGGTCGCCATGTCGGCGACGACATCGGCGGTCGCGAACAAACCACATCGTGGGACCAGCCCTGCGTTCGGTCGGCGCGAATCGAGGGTCATCATGGTCGGGGCTATGCGTGCCCTATCGCTTCCGTCTGACGGTGCTAGCGGGTTCCCTGCGAGAAAGGTGGACGCGTGTCAAGGAACCCATGGTCGTGCGGTGCTCGACCGTTCGGAATGCGGCCCGGCTCACCCTCTCCTTTCAAGTTGTTAGTGGCCGACCCAATGGAGGAGGAGGCTGCCTTTGGCACGCCGCGGCGGGGGCATCAACGACTCTTACAAAGATTGGGCTCACTCCATCGATGTCCTACCACGTCGTAGCCGGCCCTCCCGTGACCGGGGTGCACGGCCGTCGTGAGGCCTCTGGTCAGAGCCGAGACCTTAATGGCCTTGCGGAACATCCGCTAGTTGGGACCGATGTTGGGCCGGTGGTCGGGTGTCCAAAGCAGCCAAGAAGCCTTGCGGCCCGGGAGGGTCAAATGGAGGAGGCGCATATGGTTGACACTTGCCTCTTCGGGCTGGATAAGGGAATTCTTGGGCCGGCTCGCCGATGCTCGCCCGTGCCTTGGTGTTCGACCGGGCCGGGTCGTGCTTTCGATCCCTTTGGACTTCGGCGTCTTCGGCCGCGGCGGCGTGGAGATGGGTGCTCGAACCGAGGGGCTGGGCACCGCAGTACCCCAACGCGCTTGCTTTCGGGACGAAGGGCTGGAGACACGGTACTTGACATGCTTGCTCAGTCGAGGGGCGCGACCCCGCTTTACGGTCGCGGACGCCAATACGACGCTGGCGGTTCCGGTGGGCGATTTCATCGCCATGTTCAAGGTGCCGCCGCCACCTCTCCCTGTCGGCGCCAAGGTTGAGAACCACAAGGGGCGACACGGGTGCAAGAGCCGCATGACGAGGGAGTTGGTCCCCAAACGGGAGTGCAAGGCTGGCCGCCAAAAGCAAATACCGGGAGCCCAAACCGGAGGTGCAGGCAAGAAAAAGTGTTGATGAAGAAGCTTGGCATGGATGTAGAGACACGCCTGCCCGCGACGGCGTCCTTTGACGAGTTCCAAACGGCCTTCAAACTGCCGCTATCGGACGACGCAAGGGAGGCCATGCAGGTCTACTGGAGGACCAGGGGGCTGCCTTCGGTGGTAGTGACGGCTCTCCGCCTAGGCCCACCAAGCTGGGTTTTGTTAGTTTTGGTCGCAACATTCGGTGTCTATGTAATACCTCTAAGAACTTCCAAAGAGCTAGGGCCGCGGTTTTTTGTGATGATGGCCACTTTCGCCACCATCCCCGATCGCTTTGTATCGGCCTTTCTTTTTGCCACCCTCTTAATGAAATACGGGTGAAGTCCCGATCGCGAAAAAAATACAGTTGGTTAGTGCACTGTTGCCAAATGTAACCTTGATTATTAGCACTACTAGTATAGCTTACTTCCTCCTACCATAAATAGGAATTAGATTGCCATTATTAGTATATTGATTATTCATGATGAATACTACTTATGTAATATATGTAACTCTATTTATTTAAGATATATAAAGCAATATTATAGACACTGCTAGTTATAGTTTTAGAATCTTGACTCAATACAAACATTTATAGACTTGTTACATTTTTTTGCTGAAAAACTTATTAGATTTTTTGTGGCTCTATATAGGAAGTATTCTGTATTTCATTTGCCTTTTCATATCAGCTGGTACAAGATCGATACTGCCGAAATGTAAATGCACCTTTTTTGTGATGTTGGAGAAGCATATTAACAAATGATTCAGACGGCCGGGCAATAACAAGTCACGAATCCCGAGGTGAGGGGAAATGCATGCCTTATTGCTCAGGATAAAAGAACTGAACCGTGAATTGCAGCTGCAGAGCACCAATTTCACTGCTGTTGGCGACAATGCAATCGATGTTAGGATCTGGTAGCAGCTATAGTGTGGAATTATTGGCGACTTTCACCTTCCGAGCGCTGGCTTTAGGCAGCAGCAGCCTAGTACTCAAGAGCAGTCGAACGCGCGCGACTTTCCGAGCGGCAAAGCATGTGCCAGACACTCAGGGCAGCGCTACGTTACGTCGTGGCCGAAAGAACAGTGTGCCTAGCGTAGGGGCCTAACAAGCCGTGTTACGCTCTAGTACATTGTTACGACTGCATGTTGCCTGCATTAAGTAAATGGAAAGCATCGCCCGTACGTTCTACTGGGGCTGAGGATGTGTTGTTTGGTGTACAGTAATGAGGAGGTTTAATATTGCCTCTTGCATTCTACTATTACTCAAAGGTACTCCCTCCGTCCCTAAATAGATGTCATTCTCGCTTCCCGAAAGTCAACGTTTTCAAACTGCCGGCAATTATATATTAAAATATATAAATATTTATGCTAAGTAATTAGTATCATTGAAAAGATCTTTACGTCTAGTTTTTTAATAAATTTATTTGGAGATATAAATGTTGCACGTATTTTTTACAAACCTACCAAAAGTTGAGAAAGTTTGACCGACACGCACCCCAAAAGCGACATCTAAAAAAGGGACGGAGGGAGTAGTGGTACTAGCTATAATGTGCATGCATGGCTTCCCATGGTTTCATCATGAGATGATCGTATTGCTGTTGGCATATATATAAGCACAGCCAGTGTGGGGATGATGAAACTGATCGATGCCCGACAAAACTTCTGCTCACGAATGGGAAACAGCCACAAATTTCAGATTAACACCTCTCGTGAGGACCACAAGTACGAATGTATGTACTCCCTCAATATGAAAAAGGAATTCATTTAAGACCGTCTCTAAATTATAGATTTGACTTCTTTTTTCTATATAAATATTTATTGAAAAAAGTTATATATATATTTTTATGAAAGTAATTTTCCGCACAAATCTATTGATATGATTTTCACATTTCCAAACTTAATTACTTAAAAATTATTCATAATTTATATTTCTAATGTTTTACTCAAATCTTGTTCAAAACGACTTCTTTACCATACTGAGGGAGTATGCTATGAACCAGCAGAACATTTGCTGTTATAGCATAAATATATTTTAAAAAAGAGAAATGCTAAAAGAGATGCGACGCGCGCACAAACTAAAAATGCATATGTTGCTTGGGTAGTAGACATTGCAGATTCTGCAGCTGCAGTGAAGTGTGTAATTAGCTTATGTGTGCAAGTGCAAACAAACTTTCGAACTCGACACTTGTTTCTGTTGCCTACTGCCCTACTCCAACCAACTTTCTCCAAGAGCCAACTGTTATTGTCGCTAAACCTACAGCACGAATTGAACGGCGCGCGATCCCACTCTACAATGTATCCTATTCCAATCCACATCCACTGTTGGTCACCATTGCCACCGGGGCCTGACGATGATTGGCGCATCTATCTTCGTCCTCCTCGTCACGGCAGACGACGGCACCCCTCCCTACTCACAGTGCCCGCCTTCTTTACAGCGCGGACGGGGGGCACAAGCGTCCCTTTCCGGTGCGCATGTTTATGCATGGTTCGTTCGCGTGGCACAACATTCTTCGCCCGCCACGCCACCAACCCAATCAGCTCCCGTGCACGCTCGTCGCTGGCCCGCGACTGCACTGCACGGGAGTAAAACCTAACGCATGCAGCAGTTAGCTTCGCTGAGCTGTATGCGCGCCGCATTGAAACGAAACCAGAGGCGCGCGCATGCAGGCGCCAGAAGGGTTTGTACCACGAACGATCGGTACATGGATCGGCATCGGCAGTACAGTACCCTCCGATCCGCTGGCTCGCCATCGGCGGATCGACAGCGTAGGGTAGGGGTCTGGTGGGTGCAATTGTGGACGCGAGCGGCTCTGCTGCGGCTGCCTGAATCCACGGACGTCGGACGCCGGAGATGCGGCTTTTTCCACTGAAAAAGCGGTGAAAATTCGTGGTACCACTTGTAGTAGTAGTTGTAGCTGCATTCGTCATCTCACTGCCCGGCGCCAGGTGCAGACGTGGTGAAAACTGACACCGTAGGCTGCAGTTACCGTAGACCGTAGCGGCCTTGCTTTCATTCGGGCTTGTGTGTGTTGGTGTTGATGCTGATAGAACTTAGAACTTGCATTGGATATTCATGGACAGTTGTTATATGCAGTGTGTGTGCGATCTTATTGTTTCTATGCATATAGTGCAGTTGTAGGTAGATGGAGGCATCTCATGCATCGAGCTGGCCTGGACTGCGTGCAAGGTGAGAGATGTAGGAACATACAGTAAAGCAGATGGCGGCGTCCGAAACGATTCCTCGAAGGATCGATCTGAGATTTGGGGCCCAGCCGGCTTCTTTTGCTCCTGCCGATTTGAACTCAAGGGCAAGGGCAACCATCCAAATTCAAAAGTGCAGCTCGGGAACAGGAATGGATGGTTGTTTGATCCCTAGGATTAGGAATCTTCCCGGCTGGAGTGGGTAATGGGGTAAAGCGACAGTGTTGGTCCTCTCGCCAGCCCGGTTTATGACGGGCGCCGTCTCGTCCTGTCCCGACGCTGTCTCGTCCAAGCCCCGGCCGAAAGACTCTGCGTGGTCCGCTGCTATGTACTCCCTCCTGAATGGTATTAGAAGTCGTTTAGGGCAAACATACGGTCTTCAAAACACAACTTTGGCCTTTTTATTATTATAAAAATATTTATGAAGATATGATATATGTATATACTTTTATCAAAAATTTTTGTAAAGACAAATCTACTCATATAATTTTTACATTTACAAACTCAACAACTTAAAAGTTATTGATGATTTATATTCCGATGTTTGGCCCAAACCTTATCCAAAACGACTTCTAATACTAAACCGGGGAGTATGTATTTGTATGGGTGCCGGCCGGGCGTGCCGGTGCCGGAGGCCGGACCACGCGACTTCTTTCCAGTCCCGGATCCGGAGGCCGGAACGGAGCACAAAGCTGACACCGCACGGCACGTCCCGACAACGATCGGCGGTTGGGTTGGAAAGAAACGCACGACGCGGCGCGGGGGCAGCGGCAGTTCCAGCGGCTGACTGCAGGTCGATCCGACCGACGCGACGCGAACGCGATGGCCACGACGCACAAGGACGGGCCCTTGGTGTCTGCCCGGATCCCGACCCGGCGATCCTGTTTCGAATTCTCGATGCAACGCACCAGCGCCGCACCCGCCGTAGCGCTGAAGTCGTTATCCTTGTTCCCTTTCGTCCTTTTCTACCGCCCGCACGCGAAAGATGTGGGCGGCTGATCGATTGCGAGTCACCAGGCCATTGGCCCATCAACCTCCCCTGCCCAACCAATGCGACACCACCCACGTCGTCTGGGGCTTGGGGCTTGGGCTGTCCGTCCATCCGGCCCATCACGCCTCAAGCTGTGGTCCCAATGGGAAAAAAGGCAAGTGTGTATTCTCAAAAAAAAAAAAAAAAAAAAAAAAAAAGAAGAAGAAGAAGAAGAAGAAGAAGAAGGTATGTAGTCAGTGTCAATGGCGAATCTGGCGATTAATCACTACTATATAGTATACCATAATTAATCTTTGCCGGTCCATCACCTGCTGGAAATTCTAAAACCGGTAATGATAGATTTGTCACCGAGAATTGGTAAGAAAAAGGCCATTACCCTCAATTTTAAAACCTGGTGATAAAAGGTTCTCATGTTTGTTTAGTAGACCAGTAGTTTATGCGAAATTGTAAGAAAAATGATACTGCTGTCGATTTAAAAACATTTTGTCAACACTGATAACATGCTTATTTTGTTTAGACCAGTAGTTTATCTAACAATTTTTAGCTATTATAATACAAACTTGGTAATGTTAGATTTGTAAGCAATTGTGCTATCTAATAGTAACAATAAGTATAAATAATATACAATATAAATTAAATGAATGGTTAAAGGTAATTAGAAGATCATGCCATTCGAAATCATGTCTTCTATACTCCCTCTATCTAAAAAAACATGCAATTCTTGCACATTGTCATAGTTTATTATATCAAGTTCAATTAGTTATAGATAAGAAATTAACATTTATGAATTATGATATCAAATAAATGCCATTAAATTCATTACATAATGTATTTTTAATAAATTAATTTTAGATCATAAAAAGTGAATAGTATTATTTGGTCAAACGTATACCATTTTTGCCATCACGTAACTCGAAGTTGCATGTTTTACTTTTAAAGTAAAATAGAACCGAGAGAATTTATTTTAAATTATTCAAATTAAGTAGGATTCTAATCTAACTCCTATAAAGATAAACTTCACTAGCTATTTTTTTCAACATGCAAGCTTTCCATCTAGGTAATGCACTATCACCTATAAGGCTACAATTAATCTACTACACCTATATAGACAAACCTCACTAGCTAATTCTCTCAAAATGCAAGCTATCCACCTCATCATTCCACTAACAGACCCCATAAAGCTAATTCTCTCAACATGCCACCTCATCATCATTCCACTAACAGTTGTATTTATGGCCAACTAGCATTTGCAATTATAATCTATATGTAAGCAAGGTACATCGTCCATTAGCATTATGTCATGTCATCCACTAACATTAACTTATAGTTGTTTGTCCCTTTACGAAAATAATCTTATTCCAAGCTATCAACAATTTTTGTGGCAACACATGTGGTATTGCTTTCTTCATCCTTGAGACCTTAGGGTTTTTGTGTTGAAAATTCTTATTAAACAATCTTATTCCAAATCATCAACAATTTTTTGCGACGATTAATGTCGGTCTCCTCTCGGCGGCCGGTTTATGACGGGCGCCGTCTCGTCAAGTCCCTACCGAAAACTCTTGACTCCTCTCGTGGTCCGCGGCTATGTATGGGTGCGGGCGGGCGTGCGGCGCCGGAGGCCGGACCACGGGACCTCTTTGGAGTCCCGGATCCGAGAGGCCGGAGCGGAGCGGCCGACACCGCCACGACACATCCCGCGACAATCGGCGGTTGGGTTGGAAAGAAACGCCGACGGCGCGGCGAGGGCGGCGGCAGTTCTCGATGGGCCCCCGACCGCGGTCCGACGCGGCGCGATGGCTACGACGCACAAGGAGGGCCCGCGGTGTGCCGCCGGATCCCGACCCGGCGATCGTGTTTAATTCTCAATGCAACGCACCAAATAGCGCACCGGCGCGCCGCCCGCCCGTAGCGCCTGAAGTCGTTATTCTTGTTGGGTTCTTGTTCCCTTTCGTTGTTTTCTACCACCCGCCGCGACCGATGGTGGGCGGTTGCCATTGGCTCATGGACCTCCCCGCCCAACCAATGCGACACCACGTCGTCGCAATTCTATACTCCCTCCGTCTACAAAACATGCAATTCTAGCGCATTGTTTCAGTATGTCAAGTTTAATTGTTTATAGATAAAAAATAATATCTATTAATTATGATATTAAATAAATGTCATTAGATTCATTACATAATGTATTTATAATAAATTAATATAAGGTCATAAATGTGAATAGTATTCACTAGAAATTCATTAAACATATTTCATTTTTTCCATCATGTAAACCTAGAGTTGCATGTTTTCTTTTAACGTAGAATAGAACCGAGGGAATACATTTTAAATTATTTAAACGGCTTGCGGCATTATTTGGATTCTAAGGCGTGTTTAGTTTTCGGCCGCCACGTGCCTCGCCACGCCGCACCGCCACGAACGATGTCGTGGGTGTGGCGGCTGAATCGCCCATCGCCATAGACGCCGCGTGGCGGTTGTGGCTCCAACCAATGATCAGCCTCGATTCTTTATTAAAACCAATATCAACATGCATTTTCGGTTCAAACTCATCTCCAACTCGACGACTTTTTCTCCAATTTATCCACAAAGAAGCAACTAATACACGGCTTTGACTCACCAAATTGGAGTCTAGGTTGGAGTTCATGGCGACATGTCCAGGATATATATTCATTGGTGACGAACCATCTCCTAGGTTAGTCTCAATGGAAGGTTTCACCTCCCGATTTCTAAAAACGTGAGGTTTCATACGGTTTCATAGACAACGCCGAGAGTTTCACCAATATGAAACTTTTCCCCTCTCTCATCTTAGTTTCATGCAGAAATCTGATGTGGCATACTATTAAATGTGCATGAAACCCTCCATGAAATCCCATTGAGACTGGCCTTATGCTTCCTACTGGGCACATGAGTCCACGGATATTTGAGTTGAGCATGTTTATGTCTCCTCGAAGCCCTGGAGACAACATGGATTGAAATGTTGAAGATCTCTAGTTTGGTTTTAGATAATTAGTGACACCTAAGGACTAATCTCTCAATGCTAAGTGTTTGACTAGATTGGAGATTGGTCGTGTCAAGTTTGGAGCATGGTGATCATGGAGGATGGGTCGAGGTGATCCAAAAGATGATTAAGCATCCAACTTGTCGAGGTTTGGAGATCAATTGAGCCCCAAGGCAAAGGTATAACCATAGGGCCTTTTAATTTTACACCCAAGACACCATAGAGGGTGTGGGTGGTTATAGGATCGATAAGCCATACTATAAAGAGGGAAAACGCCGTACATATCGATCCTCACGTGCCTTTAGGTTCAAAATTCATATGCATGCATTCTAACCTAAAGAGCTAACTCCGCACTTGTCGAAAATGATTTCGAAAATGCTAACACATGGTGTCGAGGTGTTCTTCGGCATGTCGGCAACAAGAAACAAGTGACGGGAGTCGGTTTGGAGCAAAGGCGAAGGAACGACGACGAAACGTCGAAAAATTTGCGGCTTCGAGGCGTGGCCGGACGCCGCGATCGGAAGCTGCGAAGAAAGTGATCGGACGCATTGGTGGGTGCGTCCGGCGAGAGAGTTTTTCTGGCTCGGTCGACGGGTGACGGACCCACCGACCGAAGCTTCGGTCTTGACCGGGGCGCATCGATCGGATGCGTGACCGCACGCACGGAGGTAGGGGGGCCGAGGTTAGGTGGGGTTGTCGGTTGTGGCCAGGACCCACCGGCCGGACTCATGGTGAGTCCGGTCGGTCGCGTCCGGTCGAACCACGCAGCGTGGTTTTCTTCCCAACAACCACATTTCGTGGTGTGGGGTATTTATACCCCCTTGGCTGCCTCTTACTCTCTCTCTTGGTCATTTAAATCATTCCTAACACCTTTGAGCAAGCAAGCAAGCCTCCCTCCTCTCTCATTTTTGATTTGAGCTTCATACTTGAGAGAAGAGTTGATCCAAGTGCATTGCATCGAGTTCTTGTATCTAGAGGCACTTGGGGATCGTTGTGAGACAGTGGATTTCCCGTTTCTCTTGGAGGCACCGCTCCTAGCCGGCTTGGTGGATTGGTGGAGTTGTTGGCAAGAAGAGGTGATTGTTTCTTGGCCACCTCCGGTTGATTTGTGAGAGGATTACTCCCTCCTCGTCGGAAGACAAAGTGCAAGGTTGCTCGTGTCTTGGGTACCACACTTGTTGAGTGGTGTGTTGAGGCTAGCAAGGGCACCGCCCTAGCTCAAACACCATTCTTGTGTTGAGTCGTCGGCACACAACCGAGACTAGCTTGTCGGTGTACAAGTGAACTCCGGGTGAACAAATCGACTTGTTCATTGTCTCGGTGTTTGGATCATCACCTTCAAGTGATTGATTGTTCATCTTCCCTTGATTGGTTCTTTGCTCCTACACTTTGGTATAGCAAGCTTCTCACTCTTGCATTACTTTACTAGATTACTTTTAGTAGAGAGCTAGCACTTGCTTGTGTAGGTTGTTATTGCTAGCATAAGGTACATATTAGGATTGATCACTAGATAGAGTAGTGACATAGACTTTGTATGACTTAGAGATCATAGCATATTTAGTCTTGTCACTAGAAGGCTTACAAGACCACTAGAGCTAGCGCAAACCGCACATTTGTCATTTGTTATACTAATCGGTTTGTTTAGTGAGTTTGTAGAAAATTTTTATAGGCTATTCACCCCCCCCTAGCCATCTAGGACCTTACAAATGTTCGTCTCATACTGGATTTTGTCAATGCGGAGACGGAAAAATTACCTAATGGACATTTGCTTGTATTGATCATATAAGGTGTTCGCCTCAAACAATTATCTTGTGTAAAGATCACTGCAGGAACAGGAACAAAATCTTCGCCTGGAGGCAGCAGCATCATCTCCACATGAGCCTCTGTCGGTCTCCTCCTCAGTCGAGAAGATTTCGTGGGAGGTCTGTCAAGAGGCCCAAGGTTCGTGAGGAGGTATCACTTGCACCCGAGGGTGCGTCGGAGGAGGTGGAACGAAGCCGGAAGAGGAGGTTGCACACTCGAAAGATGATGCAAAATGACCTCTTCTAACGGGCCAATCCCCTAATAGGCCAGGTTTCAGGCCTAGAAGCTAAGACGGTAATCAAGAGAAGAAGACAATTGTGCCCTTACAGGGTCTACTAAGGAGTGTAGAATATCCTAGGAATATTCTAGGGTCTCAATTGTTATTAAACCATGGCTATTGATGAGAACTATAAATAAAGAGCATTGACTCTTGTGTAAGGGCGAGTGAATTCATTTATGATCAATATACTGAAAAACAGTTTACTCATTCACGTTACACTTAGTCTTTTGCTCTCACCTTTGCTCAGGGCACTGACTAAGAGGAGGTATCTAGTTATTCTGTTAGAACCACGGTTCAACAATTCGGTCCGGTTTTTGTGGAGTGCCACAAAATTTATCTTTTGTTCTTAGTTGTAGTCAAACATAGATCGTTTATCTACAGGTCTTGTTTAGTTTGGCAATTTTTTTGGTAATTTTTTACAATCCACCCATCACATCAGATATAAAAAATGCTAATTAGGAGTATTAAATGTGGATTAGTGACAAAACTAACCCTCAGGTAAATTCACGAGACAAATCTATTGAGGCTAATTAGGTTATGATTTGACTACAAGCCCCTAATAGGCCAAGTTTCAGGCCTAGAAGCTAAGACGGTAACCAAGAGAAGAAGACCATTGTGCCCTTACAGGGCCCACTAGGGAGTGTAGAATATCCTAGGAATATTTTAGGGTCTCAATTGTTCTTAAACCATGTCTATTTACGAGGACTATAAATAAGGAGCATTGACTCTCGTGTAAGAAGCGAGTGAATTCATTTATGATCAATATCTTGAAAAACAGTTTACTCATTCCCGTTACACTTAGTCTTTTGCTCTCACCTTTGCACGGGCCACTGACCGAGAGGAGGTATCTAGTTACTCCGTTAGAACCACAACTCCAACAATCTGGTCTGGTTTTGGGTAGTGTGAAGATCTATAGTTTGGTTTTGGCTAATTAGTGACATCTTAGGACTAATCTCTCTATGCCAAGTGTTTGATTTAGTTGGAGATTGGTCAAGCCAAGGTTGGTGCATGATGGTCATGGTGGATGGGTCGAGGTGATCCAAATAATGATCAAGTGCGCAACTTGGAGTGGTTCGAGGATCAAAATGGTCTCAAAACAAAGGTATATCCGTAGGGCCATTTTGATTTTGCATCAAGATACCATAGAGGGTGTGAGTGATTTAGGATCGATAAGCCGTACTATAAAGAGGGGAAAACTATCGTACATATCGATCCTCATGTGCCTCTAGGTTCAACAATCATTTGCATGCATTCTAACCTAGAGTACTAACCTAACCTTCAAAATTGATTGTGAAGTTGCTAACACACGAGCACATGGTGATGTACACATGGTGGTGTTGGCACATTTGCGAGAAGCGATGATGGTCTTACGTAGGGTTGAGATTCGGCGCTTACGAGAAAATGAAACGTCTATTTTCTATTATGCCGGATGCATCGTGGTGATGAAAACATGCTAACCCCATCGTGCTTTCGGGTTGGTATACTTGTTGGGTAGCATGTCGAAGCAAAGGTGACGGAGAATCAACAACATTTCACAGAAATGAACTGCGTTGGACGCCGGGAGTAGCGTCTGGTGGCCTCGCACCGACGCTGGCTCGGCGGGTCCCCGGCGTCCGGCGGTGTGGTTTTGGGCGCTCAGGGCAACTACGTCGGACGCCGGGTGACTTCGCGTGCGGCGTGTCCGGCGAGCTCCGTGACGCGATCCGAGAGCATGTTTCGCGGGGCTTTGCGCTGGCACGTCCGGCGGCGTGGATTTCCGATCCAACCGTTGGCGGTTTGCACGGCGCTGGCGGCGTCTAGCGGTTTGCGGCGTGGCGCGTCCGGCGCTGTCTGAATTTGACGAATTCGAACACAACTACTCTATTTCAATGGGATGTCTATGTATATGAGCTTGGCCGGAATTTGGGAGCTCTCTTGGTCATTCTTACACATTCTAACATACATTGAGCTGAGCAAACTCCCTCCTCCTCTCATCCTTTGCTTGTGAGCATCAGTCTAGAGAGTTGAGGTGATTCAAGTGCATCTTGCTTTGATCTTCGCATCTAGAGGCACTTGGGGAGCGGTGTGAGCCGGTGGATTTCTTATTGCTCTTGGAGAGCACCACTCCTAGCCGGCTTAGTGATTGGTGGAGGCGTTGGCAAGAGAAGGAGATTGTTCTTGGCCACCTCCGGATTGATTTGTGAGAGGACCGTGCATCCTCGTCAGGACAACGAATTGCAAATAATACATTGCTTGTGTCTTGGGTACCTCGATTTGTTTTTGGTGCAAGTAGCCTAAAGGCACTTGGCTAGGAGTGAGCTCCACCTTGCCCCCACACGTGAGAAGGTCGGCACAATGGAGACTTAGTTTCAGGGTGCTCAAGTGAGCTTCGGGTTAAATCTGTGTCTCCACTTTGTGTGATTGTTGTCTCTTGGTGGTTGAATTCATATTGGTTATCTTATTGTACCATCCTTGGTGATCGGATTGACTAGCCTCGACATTGTGGTATATTATTTCTACACTCTTGCATTACCTTCATATATATTGTGCTTGTGTAGTTTGAGTAGACTTGCTTAGTTTGCTAGAGTAATTAGTTTGTTCACCTAGTGGTATAGTAGAGACTTAGCCATTTGTGTGAATTAGAGACTATAGCAACTAGAATTGTCAATAGAAGGCTTGCCAACAAGTAGAGCTAGAGCAAACACATTTACGCTTTGTTATTTACTAACAAGTTGCTCTAGTGATTTTGTAGAATTTTTATTAGGCTACTCACCCCCTCTCTAGCCATTTAGGACCTTTTACGAGTGCCACCAAATTTAACTTTCTTAGAGCATCTCCAACAGTGTTGCATATGGGTTTGGCATTTACATTTTTGCCAAGTCTAGAAAACAATGCTCCAACAGTTTTGCAAATCCCTTTTGCATTTTCGTGAGTTTGGCAAAATCGGGTCCTCCTTTGGCGGTTTTGCCAAACTTGGGAGCTTTAGCATTTCTTGCATCGTCTCTTGCATGCCCGACGCATGGCGACTTGCGAACATGATCCGACGAGGAACCAACAATCGCTCCCTCCCGGCCCCTCTTTTCCCATATGCCAAACCAAAAATAGCAAACTGTTGGAGGAAGTCTTTTTTCTTGGCATTTGGAATGGGGAGTTGGCAAACAAGTCAAATGTCAAATCAAAAATACCAAAACTGTTGGAGATCTTGAGCAACTCCAACAGCTTCTCCATTTGTTGTTTGACAATTGCCCTTGTTTGCCAACTCTCAAATCCAAATGCCAAATCGAAAAAAAGTGCTCATGTTCAATAGTTTGGCATAATTCATTTGGCAAACTTAGATCTCACTTACATTAGGAACCCTAAGAGAGAAATAAAATTATGTTTATGTCCTTCCACCTCTTAAAAACTTACGTCGGGAACCCCGAGGCGAGAAATAAAATTATGTTTATGCCCTTCCACCTCTTCTAATAAGTAACGATGCACCACGGATGCCAAACGTCGTAGAGCACACATTTTTTTACGCGCAAAGGGCCTGATTTGCCAACGCTCACTAATTTGCCAACTCCAAATGCTAAACTGTTGGACGGAGTTTTGGAGCTTTTGGTAAAATTTGAGAATGCCAACTCCAAATGCCAAAGTGTTGGAGTTGCTCTTAGTTGTAGTCAAATATAGATCGGTTATCTATAGGTCTTGTTTAGTTCGGCAATTTTTTTTGGTATTTTTTACTATTCACCCATCACATTAGATATAAATATAAAGATACTAATTAGGAGTATTAAATGTGGATTAGTGACAAAACTCATCCCATAACCCTTGGGTAAATTTGCGAGATTAATCTATTGAGGCTAATTAGATTATGATTTCACAATGTCGTGATATAGTAAACATTCTCTAATATTGGTTTAATTGGCTTTAAAAATTGTCTCGCGATTTCTAGGCTAGTTGGTATATATTTAGTCTTTTTATTAGTATGCAAATACCCCATTCGAAATCTAATTTTTGCTTTTCTGCAACTTTCCACTTTCCGAATTAAACAAGGTCTTATCAAAACTTGAAATGACTATTAGTTCACCACACCTTATTATCTGTTCACTTGCGTTATGTGTAAATTCAAGGAAATACTAAAGAACAGGTTTAATTTTACCAGTCTGCTCAAACTCTCACTTCATTCATTGTATTTTGAACTTCGCTGTGGAAAGCATCATGTACTGTACCAAAAAAAAAAACTACTATGATTGATTGCCTCGCCTGTTGAACCATCCTAAATTTTGTAAGTCCTGAAAAACTAAAGTTGCTTATTATCCAACCAAACATCTCCCCGATGTATGTACAGTACTCCGTATGTATGTTGCATCGAGAGATATATACATGCATGCAGAGTTTGCAGATTGATCGAGAAAGCATGCGGTCCAAAAGCGAGATCAAACTGACCTGGAACAGAAATTGAGCTCCCTAAAGGGAGTCAAGAAAGGCACAGCCAACGAGTACTTAAACACTGACATGTATGAGTGTTTGTAACCTGATTACGAATTTTTTTGGTTCACGTAAGAGACAAGTTAAGTTGGGCGTCACCTCTTCCTTGATGATGTGGGTCAAGGCAGCGGCACCGACACCGGCTCTGCCTCTGTTGGTGGTACCAGTTCTATTGGTGGGCGTAGTTAGAAGAAGAGATCAACATTGGAGGTAAAGTACCGCTGATTTTGGTCATTTTGGTGCATTGCAATGTCTTCAACAAGATGTACTGATTCTTCTTCTAATTTTTTTTTTTTTTTGGGAATGACCTCAGAGTTTATATTAACTCAAAACAGGAGTACAATCACTGGCTGCTAATGAAGCTAGCCAATCTGGTACATCATCTAGCCAAAAGAAAGAGCGGCTCGGTTGCGAAACTCTAGAAGCACAGATATGTGCAACATAATTTGCATCCCGACGCACCCATCTAGACTTAAAATCTATAAAACTCCTGCATAACTCTGAAATGTCATAACAAAGACCACCGACTGATGATCTACTTGCCGATTCATTATTCATTAGGTTTATCAACTCCTGGCAATCACCTTCGAGAGGGCGATCCGTTGAAGACCAACCTCTTGTGCAAGTTCCAAGCCTTCCATTACGCGAGTGCTTCAGCCGAGAGAGCATCTGAAATATCATCAAACCATCTGGCAGCGCTTGCTGCGATCACATTACGGGAGTCATCACGAATTACTACTCCAGCCGAGCCCGTGCAGCCTGCCTTGTTGAAAGCCGCATCAGTGTTCACTTTGGCCCAACCTTGATCAGGTTTCTCCCATCGCGCTCGCGGCTGTAATTTCTTCAGGTGTGTAGCGTCTGGTTTAAGAGAGGCAAGATCTTCCAGGAGCCTTGATATATAGTGGGCAGTAGCCCTTGGTTCCCAGACCCGCCTCTCATGCTTTCGGTTGTTGCGACCAGTCCACAATGCCCAAGAACCTGAGACCACCATAGCTGCCTTGGCCGGTTCTTGTTGCATGACCTCTGTTGCCCACGCCCATGGGGGAATATTTGGGCCGACACCCCCATCAAGCGCTTCACCTCATCCCGAGAATCTCTTGGCAATTGGGCACCGAAAGAAAATATGGTAGAGTGTCTCTTCTGGTTCACCACAAACCTCACGAAGCTCTCCTTCTCCACATGTCTCCTCTTGAGTTCGGCCTTTGATGGAAGGGAATTGTGAAGAACCCGCCACCAAAACACTTTCGGACTTTTGGAGGGACTTGGAGTTTCCACATTTGGTCCAAGCTTGTTCATTTGCCGACGGCATTGGCTCATCCATCTTCGCCATCTCGGATGCCATCCGCTCTTGTTTCAATAACCGATAAGCTGATTTTTACTTGAATACCAACCATTCTTCTCATAAGCCCACGCCAAGACATCATCCTCCGGTCGACACTTGGCCCGATCTTGAGCACCTCCTCCGCCTCAATAGCCATGAAAGAATTTTGCACAGCCTGGACATCCCATGTCCTCGTACCGGGATAAACAAGTCATGCACTCTCTCTGGCTGTAGCTCTTGGCATACGAACAAGAGGTCTTAGGCCTCCCAATCCGAGAATCCAATTTTCATTCCATACATCAACATTTCCGGGGCCTATTCTTTTAATTATGCCCCGGTTCGAATGTCCCTGCCATGAAGAATAGCTCTCCATGTCGCCGAAGCTTCGCTTTTTCTTGGATGCCGAAAGGAAATCTGAGTTAGGATAATATTTCTCTTTCAACACCTTGGCACATAGCGAGTCCGGCCTCATCGGAAGTCGCCAGCCCTGTTTGCCAAGCATGGCTTTGTTAAACAAACTAAAATCTTTGAAGCCCATACCTCCATCTCTTTTTAGACCGAGTCATTTTCTCCCATCTAATCCAGTGCATCCCGTGATTATCCAGGAGCTCCCCACCAATAATTTGACACTGCAGTCGTTAACTTCCTGCAAATAAGCGGAGAGAGTTTGAAACACGACATTGCATATGTCGGTACCGCTTGTGCATTGGCCTTGATCAATACTTCTCTAGCCGCACAACCGAGATCTTTCTCGCCCAACCATTCACCATTCCTCTCACTCGCCCATTGACATAATTAAAAACTTCCGGTGTTCCTCTTTACGCTGAAAGTCGTCGGACCAAGGTAACGTTCACCCAAAGCTTCGTATGAATTTGCAAACTAGAGTGCACAACCTCCTTACTTTCCTGGTCGCAGTTCGTGCTGAAGAAGATAGCCGATTTGCTTTTGTTCACCAGCTGACCGGATCCTTTATTATAATCTTCCAAGATAGAAGCCACCCTATCTGCACCTTTTTTTGTTGCCTGGGTGAAGATCAAGCAATCATCAGCAAATAAGAGATGAGAAATCCATGGAGCATGCCGACTCACTCTTACTCTAATTGTGCAGGGACTTTTGGTCATTTTGGTGCATTGCAATGTGCAGTGCAAACACTTAGTCAGTAGTCACTTGGATTGGATTTTGCCACTGAGATTGGCTATTGTAATAGGAGTAGATGAAATGACATTGGCATGTGTGACTCTTGAATCTTGAGTTGGCTGTATTTTTCTTTCTTTCTAGGGTTTCTCGTGAGTTTTACCTAGAAATGTTTTTAATAAGACAACATTGTACAAAACAGCTCCTTTTGAATGAACTTTTCATATTATCATGTGTCTGTGATTTTGATTCTGTGAATATGCATATATATCTGAGAATGTATTTGAAAATCTAAGAAGAACATGTGTTTTTTTTTTCCTAACGGGCCATGGGCCGTTAGATACGAAAAAAAAATGCCCACTGGACGGCCCGACACAGAAAGATGGCCCGCGGGCCGTGCCATGGGCCGAAGGCACGGGCAGCACAGAGGCACAGCGCGACACGATGGACATCTTTACCACCGCTGCAGCTGCGGAATCTGCAATCTCTACCCAAGCAACACATGCATTTCTAGTCCGTGCGCGCGTCGCATCTCTTCTTTTAGAAGAAATTAAAAGGTTTTTTAATACTTATTCTACAACCGTGAATGTTCTGCTGGTTCGTAGCATGTACGTATACATGATACATATTCTTGTGGTCGTCCCAGACTCCCAGAGGCGTTAATCTGAAATTTGTGGTTGTTTCCCATTCGTGAGCACAAGTTCTTGTCGGCCATCGTTCAGCTCATGACCCCACCCCCACTGCTAGTTGTGCTTATGTATATGCCAACCGCAATACGATCTTCTGTTGATGAAACCATGGGAAGGCATGCATGCACATTATAGCTAGTACCACTACCTTTGATGAGTAATAGTACTGTATAGAATCCAAGAGGCAATATTAAACCTCCTCATTTCTGTACACCAATAACAGCACAGCCTGCAGCCCCAATAGAACGTACGGGCTATGCTTTCCATTTACTTAATGCAGGCAACATGCAGTCGTAACAACGTACTACTTGAGTGTAACACGGCTTGTTTGGCCGCTACTACGCTAGGCACACTGTTCTTTCGGCCACGACGTAACGTAGCGCTGCCCTGTTGTCCCTGAGTGTCTGGCACAGCACATGCTTTGCCGCTCGGAAAGTCGCGCGCGCGCGTTCGACTGCTCTTGGAGTACTAGGCTGCTGCTGCTTAAAGCCAGCCAGCGCTCGGAAGGTGAAAGTGACCAATAATTCCACACTAGCTGTTACCAGATCCTAACATGGATTGCATTGTCGCCGACAGCAGTGAATGCTAAATGCTACTAGTGTCGATCTTGTAGCTGCAATTCACGGTTCAGTTCTTTTATCCTGAGCACCAAGGCATGCATTTCCCCTCGCCTCGGGATTCGTGACCTATTATTGCCCGGCCGGCCGTCTGAATCATTTGTTAATATGCTTCCCCAACATCACAAAAAGGTGCATTTATACATTTCGGCAGTATCGATCTTGTACCAGCTGATATGAAAAGGCAAATGAAATACAGAATAATTCCTATATATAACCACAAAAAATGTACGACAATACTATATCTTTCAAAAGCCAAAAGGTGTCTCATAACTCTTCTATGAATTATATGGGTATAAGAGTAATATGCTTCATACATAATGACCGCCTGTTATCTGTGCAAAAACAAATAAATACAATGCCCATGCTCGGATAGAACGAGCCTTGGAGTCCAAGCACTGCGTGATGTTTGATGAAAGAACATTTTGTGCGTGCATGCACGATATACACCCTCCGTCCCAAAAAGAATGGCGTTTTTGACTTTTAGGCATCATGTTTGACAATCCGTCTTATTCAAA
This sequence comes from Hyparrhenia diplandra, assembly GCA_015847255.1. Classification (NCBI taxonomy): domain Eukaryota; kingdom Viridiplantae; phylum Streptophyta; class Magnoliopsida; order Poales; family Poaceae; genus Hyparrhenia; species Hyparrhenia diplandra. The sequence goes on along the minus strand of JADLZK010008442.1, from coordinate 97,118 downwards.
AAATTGTATAAATATAATTTATTTTGTTATGACTTATTTTATCATTGAAAATACTTTAACATTGATTTATTTATTTTTGTAATTTGTATAAATTTTTTTTTAGAGGCCGGACGGTCAAACACAAATTCTGAAAGTCAAAAGTGTCATTCTTTTTGGGAGGAGGAGTACGCGTTAAACAAACCTACGTACGTAGGGAGGCACGGTCCTGTTGATGGTCGAACTGTTGACGGTCCCCAATTAATTCCCCACGGCGTTAGGGACCGCACGGGAGAATGGGAGATTGTTGGGATTTGGCTTCGGAAGAAAAGCAACGTCCAAAGCTTCGGAGTCGGGTTTTAACAAATAACATTTTTATTCAAACTTCGATACAGAATTAGTGCGAAGATATTTGGCTTCGCAAAGATGGGCAAGGCTTTGCTTCAATCCTTCATGATTCCTAGAACATCTACGAAGACAAAGTAAACACGCTGGCGAAGACTAGAAAATGCAGGATAAGACAAGGAAGAAGGGAAGCCGACCAAGAGCTGGCGAAGACTTAACTGCCACTTCGCTGTATAAGAATTTTTAGTAGAGCAAAATGCAGCACAGGTTCACTACCTTTTATCATTGTGTCATCCGGGTCCACTACCTTCTAAAATGCAGTTTCGGGTCCATTACCTTTTTTAAGTGGTTCACCTGGAGGTCCAAATTCTCTTTAATGAGCCGATTGGTGATATTATTTTGCAAAAAAGCCCCAGCCTTTCTCTCCCTCTGAATGTATAGTTTCAATGCTCGGTTTGTCTTACCCTAACAGGTCACCCCATTTTAGCACAAAGTAAAATAAGGGAAAATCTTACGACTAAACAACATTTAGTATATAGTCGTAATAAAGACCATAACAGCTCATCACTGGTTTCATATTAGTAGCACTTCTATAATGGTTGTGTTTAGATCATCCGAATTTGGCTTGAAACTCCAAAATTCCCGTTACCTCGAATCATTAAATGTACCAAAAGACGCATGCATGGAGTATGAAATATAGGTAAAAATAACTAATTGCACAATTTAGATGTACATTGCGAGACAAATTTTTTGAGCCTAGTTACCCCATGATAGAATAATATTTACCACAAACAAATGAAAAGTGCTTCAATGCGGTGGTGGAGGAGGCTGCGGTGCGCGGGTGGAGGAGCGGTGGCGGTTGTGCGATAGTGGAGTAGGGAAGAGGAGCGGCGGTGCGAGGGAACAGGAGCAGCGACGTGCGTTCTTTTCCCGAGCAAAGAGTCGAAAGGCGTGGAGGGGATGAGAGGGAGAGGAATATGCAGGGGGAATTGCAAAAAAAAAAAAAAAAAAAAAAGATCCAAGGGGTGTCAATTGGCTATTAAGGAGTTTTGGACCTGCGCAATGAACCACTTTAAAAAGTAGTGGACCTGAAACTACAATTTAGAAGATAGTGGATCTAGATGACACAGAGGGAAAAGGTAGTGGATCTATGGTGCATTTTGCTCTTTTAGTATGTAAGGAATCTGTAAATTTCATGATTATAAACTACGAAGCTGAGGGGTCCCTATGAATACCCCTTTGACATGTACAGTGGGAGATATAAGATGCGCGCTTTCTGGTACATCGTTCAATGATTGTGTAAGTCTTTACTCAGAGATGTATTTTTTTAGATTTCGTAATGGGAGGTGTATGAGCACCGGGGACGCCTACGGCGGCAAATCGGAGCCTCGCCGGCGAGGAGGCAGCCAGCACCCAAGTCAGGCTCGGTGACTCGGTGTTGCCTTCGCCAGTTCGCCGGAGTGCCGGACACTCGGACATGGTATGTTGTCGTCTGACGTTCTGGGTCATTCCGCTTCCGACAAGTTGTGCCGGGTCGTTCGCTGGGCTAAATTACGGCGCAGTCAGCTAAGACTGCCTTATGTGGGGGTAAGCCCGTTTAATGATTTGGTCCATGGGGCGTTGACACTCTTACAGGCGTCGTCTGTCAAGTGTCAACGCCCGGCAAGTATGAGACAGCGCCTGCCAAGATGTGGTGCTACTGTTGTGTTGAATCACTGCACATGACACGTGTCAGTATCAATTTCCCATTGGTGTGTGACAAGCCAATTCTCGGCAGTTTAAGTACACACAAGTCGTGCAAACGTTGGATTTGGAATAAAATCCCTCTCAGTTTCAGCTAAAATGTCCTCGGATTAGCAAGTACTTTGTCCATCCCTGCGTAGTTACGTACGTACGCACTGAACAAGTCCTTTCCACGCATGTTTCGATCTGTTTATTTACCGTATGTATGCTCCCTTACTTGCCGGGACAAAGTTGACCAAGGCAGATATGCACGACCCTTCAAGACGATCGCTGAACACGTCTTTTGCCTGTGATGCAAATGCTTCTGCCAAAATTCCTATACAATGATCCACCAGTGAAGAATATTTTTGAGGGCAACTTGAGCCCTCAACCCAGCACGATACAGCTGTTTAAGATAGTTACACGGACTGAGCTATCCAGCACTCATACAGGCAGGATAATTAATGGTAACAGCTACATCAGTGACTCATACCTGATTACATGATAGCATATATTATACGACACATCCAAACAATTTAACTCAAACACTTGCTTATAAATCAATTATTGACCAAACAACCTTCACAAGCATCTTAGCGCCACAGATAGTAATTTGTTCTGCATCTCCACCATTCACATTAGGAGTGAATTCAATCTCCCTTTTTATGTTCACCACAATCAGTATGAGCAACAATCGTCACAAACAGCGACTCCTTCAGATAGACGGCTACCACGGATCGCAAAAAGCTGTATAGCTCCTGTACCTATCCTCGTACCAGTAAATATGCCATCATGAAGCACAAGACAATCCAAAATGTTGGTGGTGCAAGCAGTGATTTCACCATAAAAATCTCCATGCAGAACTTCAATCGCAATAGTAGCCTCCACTGCATCTTTCACCACTCCATACACCACCTCCACAGTACTGAGCTTGGTAGCAAGAAACCTGCTTTCAACCACAGGACCTGACAAACATCGACGTGCGATGCCATCAATTGTAACAAATCCTTTACTGAGTTGTTCGTCATTGTGCTCCCCATGACCCTTGATTTTTAGATCAATCTCAACATATGCATCATCTATTAATGCGAGTCCTCGCTTTGGGCCTGTCAGGGTCAAAGATTCTTCCTAAAAAGGTTGGAAACTTGGTTAGTGGTATGTTTCACGGAAAATATATAGTGCTGTAATCGAAGTTTAAGAAATTCAGCCATGAAGCATATGAAACATTTTACCATAGATGGCACAGTTAATGATGCAGCGAGTGATCTCAAAATGATAATATTACTATCATGAAGACTTATCAGAATCCAGAAGCCAGACATAGATTGCTAATGAACACGAACAATATGGAAATGTTACTACATAAATCATTTGTTTGGTAGTTTCCCCAATATTAGAAGATAATCAATACAACTCAGATTTACATTAAATATTGCAGCAAACTTTTTACTACGTTGCATACCAGTTACCATATCCAACCCCCCACCCCCCAAAAAAAAAAAAAAACAAAGGACACAGGAGACCCTGATTGGGTGGGTATTGGATTCATTTGTAGCTCAAAGGAAGTTGCATACTATAGTTAGTGGTTACACCGCGATGAAGCGCTGTATACTCATTTGTCTACAAGGAAGCATTACAAGCAAATACACCAGTACACAAGACATTTTGAACATTTGCAATTAATTAACTATAGCCATCTCATATCAAGATCAATGTATGTAAAATTAAGCAAAAAAGAAATAAAGGATCCATATACCCTAGTGGTTTCCTGATGTTTATTGACAACTAATAGTGGTTACTTGTTCATCAATAGAGAAACAAATGCAGGTCAGGAGTTTAAATTTTCTCTATACACAAGAAGTGAGCACAACATCAGCTAACGCATAAGACATACAAGCAGCTAATTGCTAATTTAATAGGAAGTTAGTCAGGTACCTTAGAGTTGATGAGCTCGCAATCATCTCTATTGCGTCGGAATAGATACACACACTTGAGATCAATGGTATCTCTGGCAATGACAGTACCGTACACATTGATTGGGAAGCCAACATCCGAGCATACTATGTCCACATAGAGCATGTTTATTGCTTCGCACAACTCGTACGGCATTTCGCCTGGCTTGCATACTCTATTGGTGTATCTCATGGGTCCAATGCTTGCTGCGCCATAGAAAAGTCCAAATCAAGGGAATTAGATTATGCAAAGAGAGGTTAATTAGATTCAAATCGAGAACTCGAGATTACCAACCAAATCACCAATGAAAGTATTTTTTTAAAAAGAAAGTTGCAAATCATAATAGCTATTTCAAGAAATCATTCACATGGATAGATCAACAGCAGAGGGTACAGCCAATCAAAGTGCATACCTAATCAAGTAGTATTTTAAAGAAAATTACAAATCATGATAGGCACCTTTTCAAGAAATCAATCATGAATATATAGCAGTGGGTGCGCTAAAACAAATATTTGCATGATCTAATTAAGTCGCCTTAGAGGACTTACACTCCTCGTTGATGTCGAATTTGCTGAAGTCCGCGAAGCAGAAACGGTTATAGTATATGCCCCCTGCTTCTTGTCGTAGTCGCGGATCTGATTCTTGACGGCCATGTGGGCTTTTCGGTTCCGGTTGCACCTCTCCTTCTTGCGCGCTTCCTTCTTCTTCAGCTTCGTCTTGGCGGCCTGCGCCGCCGCGTACTCGGCCCGCACCGCTTCCTCGTCGAAGAAGAAAGGTTCCAAGGCTGAACACTCCTCTTCATCCTCCAGCCAGCCCAAGTCAGAATCACTTGCGCCCGCCGCCGCTCTCACGCCACCTGCCGCCTGCATGAAGTCGCCGAGACGCCGACGCCCAAGGGAACCGATCTGTGGCTAGGGTGCGGTGTGATGTGGCTAGGGTTTGAAGGGAAAGCTGTATCGTCGTCGCTCTGGATGCGCCCCGCGAGTGCGGCGGCGGTGGAGGGGAAGGAGAAGGGCCCCGAGTTGTGACGGCCGCAGACAACACGTCGTTTCGGCCCAACAAGAGCCCGTGTTTGACTCGTCGGTGCCTGGGTTCCAGCTGGTCCGTTCGATGGCAGGGAACGGCAGGGATTGAACAACTGCCGGCTGCAGTCGAGCACCGACTGCAGAGGATCTCGTTCCGCTAGTGTGGCGTCGGTGTCCACGCGGCCGACGTGCGGGACGCTGCCGCCGTGGCACGAGCGCTCGAGGGGCCGGCCCCATCGACGTGCTGGTTTGCAACCTTGTGCGCGTGTTCGCGTCGCGGGAGCTTGAGGCACGACATGGATGATGAGATCAGGCAGATGGTGGACATCAACCTTGTGGAGTTGTGGGCACCCGGAGCACGAGCAATCGAGCAACGTTAGTTCCCCATCATTCCCGAGATGGCGGCAGGTGTGCATGGTGTTCTGAATTTTCTTTGAAAACTTTGGCTCGTTCTAGTTCAGATGGATCACTGGAGTCTGGATCAGAAGGCGAACACGAAGAGGCACCTATTCGAGGAAGCCAAGAAGGTGGGCATCCTGGTGTTCTGAATTTTTTGTTTCAAAACGTTGGCTTGTTCTTGTTCAGCTGTACAGATTGTTCCCACCGATATGCAATCTGAATGTCTTTTGAAAATTTGTATGAATGTCTTTTGCAATCTGAATATCTTTTTGCTACTCTTCGCAAAAAGAATAGCTTTTGCTACGTACAATATACTCCTTGGGCAATTCAGTGTTCTGAATTTGTATGAAAATTTATGAGTATGTATGTTCACTGAAATGAGAGCATCACAAGCTCTTTTGCAAACAAGAAATGGTCATTATGCAACAATCTGTACATCAAACCATTCACTTGGGCAATTCAGTGATCACATTTTCAAATTTTTAGTCACAATATCACTTCACAATCTCACAATCCTATCTAACAAATCTGTTCTGAAACGGCCAACAGCTCTGCTATCTTACTATCTATATTGTTGTGTCTGAACATCTCAACAGCTTGACGAGCAGAATTGGAGAAATACGGCTGCCCTTCCCTTGCAATCCAGAAGCACACGGCGCTGGTGGTGCTGCATCTGTAGCTGCGCCAACTGCTGCTGCATCGTGTACCTCCACGCGGAGCAGTCATAGGCGAAGAACGGCGCGGACCACAGAGCAGAGCACTTAGCCATGGGCGGCGGCGCGGAGCACGGAAGCGAGCCCTTAGCGACGAGTGGCGACGCGGCGTACGGCGGCTAGCGGCGTGACGGAATCGCGCACGGAGGCTAGCGGCACCTCGGCGCTAGACGCCACCGGCGGCGTGGCGATAGTCACCGATCAGGAAGGCAGCCAGGATGCCGCCCGCCGGCCAGGCGCCGTTCCGTCAGCAACCAGTCCAGGCCAGGACGGCCACCGGTGGGCAGACCAGGGCGCCGGACCGCCGGTGAGCAGAATGCCAACTACTGCTTTCATAAATTTCCCGTTTCCGATCGTCTCGAATGGTTGGATTGATTCAGTGACCTAGCCAATACAGATGGATTCGACACTGTTCATGCTATTGCAAGGTATAATTGTGCTCTGAACCCTGTATTGAATTCACCAGATAGTTAAAGTTGTTTATCCATGACTCAAGTTCATCCGTCCTAATTCGATTTGATGAAATGCCCAACGTATGTGTTTTTTATAAAGCTGGTCGTATAGGATAGCATAGCAATTAGCAAATAAGAAGCTTGTGTGTGTTTGACCTTCTAAACTGAATTGGGTTTATGCAGTCTGATGCTACCTCTGATAGGGATGCATTCAGAGAGTGAGAGCCACATACTGTTAGACGCACACCTGCCAATTGAAAATCATATAGGTACTTTATATGAATTATAAATCTCTTATACTTGACAATATTAGTATACCAGAACTATATTACCAAGCATGATGGATTGTGTGTCTTGCTTGACTTTGGATCAGCGTGAGCTTGATTTTAATAGGATCAGTCGGCTTAGTGTGGACACCACAGCTTTCTTGCTATATACTGTGGTGCAAGCTGAACAACTCTGTTAAAAACAGTAGTGCACAGTTATGCAGTATTGAGCAATTTAGTCGATTAGATAAGAAGGGTTGCATGTAACACTTCGTGATAAAATAGATCTCAGTCTGTAGTTCCTTTGGGTGCAAAACTTAGTACTTACCGAAAACATAATGTCACATTCGTTCCTTCTTTACACTGCAAATTTTGTTAAACAGTTTGTGCATTAGCCTTAACTTACGTTATGGGGCAAACATACCTGCCGTTGCTGGTCTCAGGTAAACATCACCTTTGGCACTTCGGAAGCATCACTGGATTAACATGCACTGCCTACTTGTTTTCCTCTTTGCAAATAGAAAATTGCTTCGCCGAACTAATTTGTCAATTTTCTTTTTAGTGCTGTGATGTCTTTTGTTATTGTCAATTTTCCTTGTAGTGCCGTGATGTCTATGTTATTGCCTAGATGTACAATACACTGACATTCAGCTTATTAGTTTTCGTATTGTTATTGTCTGAAAGTAAGATGACATAATTAAGGCCACTTGATCCATTCTTTTTTTTTAGAAAGGCGGCAAGAGAGTTGCCGATGATATATTAGACGTGGGAAACAAAGAAAACAACTGTTATAACTGTTACAACTCGACTGAAAGGAAAACTACTGAAACCCATACCCTGAAACACCAACTAAAAAGATAACTAGCACGACTACATAGGAAAACCTGGAACCCAAAGAGCGAACTATAAAATGCCAACATACAGACCGTTGTCTGATCTACTATCCTTTTCAAGCTACTCTCTCGAGCAGGTTCTTGGGTTGCTTGATCCATTCTCGAGTGCTTTTTTTTTTTTTTTTTTTTTGCTCCTGTTGTAACTTGAATACACTGATTTTTCTCGATCAAGTTTACATATGTCCCAAGGTACGTTAATTTTTTATATAATGTCCGCTGACGGCTTTGCCCAGTTGCCCGATGTCTATCCTTCCATCCATTGTTTACTGCTTCAAGGTAATAGGATCAAATAAATCAAAGATTTTGTGTACCGGTATTGCAAATCATCCACTCCTTTGCATGTCATTAGTTTTGGCCATGTAAAATATATATGCTATATAATGTGCATTACTGCCCCTGATTCTGATTTGGGGATATATATGTATTTTTCTGTTTGTATAGGCGAGGGATCCATACTGAAAACACCTCATGAAGGAGGGCTACTGCAAAGAAAAGGAGGTTGCCGAGAAACAAACCCTTCAAAAAAAAAAAATCGGAAGGGCAGACTGCCACTCCGTTTTATATTAAGGGGTGCAGGGTTCGAACTCAAGATCTCATGGCTTCGACCATGAGCAGGCTGCTCTAGCCAGTTGGCCTGCGAGCCCCCTACGAAACAAACCCTTCAGATGTTAGGATGCAAATTGGATTGCATGCAATTCTAACAGCCGGAACAGCTGTGAGGGGGATAAGGATAAGGATAGTTGTGAGAGCTTCAGTGCCTCGTGTTGTAACGATCCCATTGTTTTCGTCTCGTTAATACAAAGATACGCAGCTATCATGAGTATTCACGAAAAAAAGATTTTTCTCTACTCTTGTTTTTTGCTAATTACTACTGAAACCTGCTAAAATGATAAAATCCATAGAACTACTTCAACTTTATAAATGAGTCGTGAGCCACTTGAAGATACCATTCAATCTTTGAAGGTAAAAAAATAATTCACACAAAGGTTTAGCTTTTGTAGTTATTTATGGCCAGAGCGAATGTTCCTGATTTCATAACAGTACCTAGGATTTTTGAAATGCAGATCACAAAGTGTTAGTAATGACTGTGGGAACCAGTAAAATTCCAGGAAAAAATTGTTATTTTCACAAGTTTAATCACGCTCTTACCACCCTGTTTCCTGCTGTTTATTTGTTTAAGAACATACAGTACAAGTAGACATGAGATTGGATCTGAGAACTGGCATGGGCATTGATTTCTAATCCCTGTCGCTAACTGCTTCGTTACCTTTTTCATGTGGAAACTGTAACTCTGGATGATTGAATCTGTTCCTATCTCCAAAAAAAAAAAAAAAAAAAAAAAAAAAAAAAAGAATCTGTGCCTATCTAAATCTAAACCCCTGAAACTTACCTTCCTTTTCGTTAAGGCGCTTTGGCATCTGTTGTATTCTTCTAAACTTCTGAAATAATATTTGCGATCATAATATTTTCAGCTCTTTATAAATTTGGAACTTCTGAAACCACTCCTTAAATTTAATTTGCTACAATTGTCACTTAAAAACTTCATTTCATTTAGTTGTACATATTCCAGGTGGAGGATCCTGTGTTTTCAAGGCGTCGCCTAGGCAACAAGGCGGTCTTGCCTTGCATAAGGTGTCGCCTTAGCCGCCTAGGCGATAAAGTGGTAGGAATCGTAGGATCTGATAGTGTTCCAAAAAAGGCAAGGTCCATGAGAAAAGTTCACCTGTGCATCTGGCACAGTATGAGGGCTCTGCCTCTGTCTGGAAGAGCGCACTCAAAAGAAGCAGTGATCTGTCCAGACTATGTGCTTACCATCAATTTTGTTTCTTGAAGTTACATTTGCTTGTGGTACATCACACAGTCACACTAAACCTTTTCTTAGATGATTATGTCTGATTGAGTATGATGCTAAATAAAGCTCATATTTTAACAACTCAAATATTAGAGAGGTAGAAGTAGATGTGTCATCTTGACAGCTTGAGCATCACACATCAACTTCAAATGGATATTTCGGGGCTGAAACGCACTGTCTTCCCTTGTGAAGTTATCATGGGAGAACCGAAAAATATTACTATATGTGCCCATCATCACATGAATGGTGATTTAGTGTTCACAGTTTAAAGTCTTGCTTGGGCTGAACTGCTGTGTCTTTCTTTGCTTACAATGTAAAATATTCTTTGCCAGCATATCCTGGTTAACCTAACCTTTCCCTGGCTGTGCGAGCAAGAGCCAAGAAGAAGTCGTCGCTTGGCAGAATCCACGTTGGGTCAGGGACATTGTGGTATTGGCTATAGAAGGTCAAGGGTGCAGCTAAATCTTGGTTCTCTCTGTGGTGATACGCGGTGTGCCGTTTGCTGCCAGTACCAGGAGGGCCTTGGTCATCTTTTTGCTCAGCTGTGTTTCAATTCAACCAGGAGGATTCTTCAGTGCTGCCACTAGTACTTCGGACTCCAATCACTTTACAGAGTGGTGGCTCCAGCCATCCCCCTGAATTGCTTGAAGAAAAAGGAAAGGGGGCGGTGGCGGCGCCCCTCTGCTAAGGTGCAAGTAATCATGGATGGGTATGCAAAGGAGCAGAGCAGACTTGCCAGTTTTATCTGAGTTGTTTTAGAACGGCTGTGTTTGTCTGCAGGTCGAGTTGTTCTTTCCTTTTGTATAGTGAGGAATCTGTAATCTTTCTTGGTTTGTGGTCGTTCTGCAGCATGAACCTTTCTGTTTCCTCCTCCTAGGTCGCCCTTGTTACATACTGGAGTACATGTATTGCAGACATGGAGTTTCTGCTAGAGTTTCCGCTAGATGCAATGAGATGTGTGGTGATTCGCAGCATAATAACATTGTATCGTGTATTATAGCCAAGACAGATGCCATTGCAAGTGAAAGAAGAGTGTAGTTATTGGAATCAAGTACGGATGGAACTTTTGAAATTTATGCATTTTTTAGTTGAACTTTTCCTCGGCTTTGTGTGTTTATTACATGATTTCAGAAAGTTCAAAAAAAAAAAGTCTGGTTTATTATTACCCACTAGTATAATGTCCGTGCTAACAACAGCACATAACTAAATCATGTAACTAAAAGACTAAATCCATCATTGTCATGAAGCTCAAAATACATCAACTCAATGGAGTGTCAACATACTTTTTGCTACATAGGTAAATGCCTATGTGTTGCAACGGGAAAACATAATAACACAATAATTCGAATATAAACATATGATATATATTAAAAGGTGATACTTTTAAACATCATGTTGCAAAAGCATTCATTTGTAACCAATCGTCAGTATTACATAAGTTTTGATGAAACATGAATAATTTCAAGCTACTACTTCCTTGTAAACAAAAGGTGCTTCTTGGACCTTGGTGTAGACTTCATTACTTCCTGTCACAGCAAGGAAGCTCCACTTCACTTGAGATTATCACCAACAAAACCACCTCTACATCCTGAAGTACATAGACAACGTCACAACAAGACCTCAATGGCATATAGACTATAAAGCCCTCTGGAAACAAATTAGTGATTTTTGTTAGTCACATCAATCGCTTACTCGTTGACAGAACTCACAATAATTAGTAGTGCATATACTGTTTGGACAATGAAATATGTTTAATATGGACAAATCAAGCATATACTGTTTGGTAGATATGTAATTGTCCTGGGTGTCTTTCATATCCACCTGATGCATATATATGAGAACATATTTGCATATATTTACAGCTGACCCAAGCAACCCTGCATATCTACCAAATCATGAAGGAATTTGAATTGTGTAATCACTAACCTCTTTTGTGCTTTGATAGATTCACCAAGTAGTGGGTTGAATATAAATTGAACCTTTAGGACACTTCTCTGAAAAAAAGTGGCTCACACTGCTTTACCAATAATCAATTATCTGACAGCATAATAGGCATACTTGAATTATTAGAAAGGTAACCAGACCAATAATTAGAAATGGAGGGCACGGAACAAAATATATAGTAATCCGGGCACTAATAAATACATGAACCTTTGGTAGTTCCACTATGGCACTCTAATTTGCTAGTGTAAAAGCAAACATATAAGTTAAGCAGCTGAGAATATTGGAAACACTAATTTAGAGTAGAAAAACAATTCAGGACAAGCAGCATTACAGGTTCCAGAAAGCAATATTGTTGGCGAACACTACTAAGCCATCAGTGGTATGTAATTTGCTGCACTTCTTAAGTCACCTATCAAATAAAATCACCAATTCACTGATATTGTAGGTTTAGCTTTTTATGACATTGTCTGACACTCATCAACAATATGTGAACCTGCCAATTTTCAAAATTTAGTTTCAGAATGGTAATGCATACAGCCTTCCTCTTTTCAGAACTTATACTATTGTAATCAGAATCAGAATAGATGACAATCACCTTCTATGCTCTTTTTTATTCTTAATGCCACTAACTGACTGAAGAGATCGAAAAGATCCTCATCGTCTTGATATACGCCAAAAGGAGCATTATAGGGCATCGAAAAGATCCTCATCGTCTTGATTACACCAAAAGGAGCATTACAGGGTATCGAAAAGATCCTCATTGTGTTGATATACACCAAAAGGAGCATTATAGGGTATGTCATTGACAGCCTGCAGGTCTCTAAGAAGCTAGCTACATGTAGCAAATTGTAGAGGTCCCTACTACAAGCACTACAAATTAAAATACCACCTTTCAAGAAAAGCAAGACCATACTTATGGTATGCCACAGATCATTCAAATTTGAAATAGCCAGATCAAGCATCATCGAACCTCCACGTATTTTTCATACAGATAAGATCAAAACCAGTAAATCACTGGGCATATATCAGGATCTCAGAAGTAAAAAAAAAAAAAAGAATCATCCCGATTATCCACCAGTCAATATTTATCAAGAATAAGAACTGTATAATAATTCATAAAAGGTACCTATTTGATTTTCAATTTACAGATGTGCATATGAGAGTCTGCAGTTCTCACTATGCTTGAATGCATCCGTCAGAGGCGGCATCCGATTATATAAGCCCAATTGCACATCCCAGAATGCATCAGTACTGCATAAAACCAATTGTGATTTAGACTAACACTTGGTAGGGATGCATTCAGACTGCATAAACCCAGACTTAACTTGTAACATTTCAGATATGCAATCTAGTGCTGCTGCTGCAACATGGACACAAAACAATATAAAACATGATGACTATCTATACTGACCCAATTGACAAGCATGCCTAGAGCACATGCAATAATCTTCTTAGATGTAGAGATACATGTCTATGCTGTGCATTGCCACCATCTCACGTGAGCCAAAATATTTTCAATGCAATAAAAAGAAGCAAGTACAAGCATGGTTAAATGCCCATGTACTGGTATGGTCAACAAAATCAATGTTATCATCGTAATGAAAAGAATGGGCCCATATTTATATAAAAAAAGAGACACATATCCATGAATTTTTTACACGTTAAGTTAACCTGCCTTGATAAGCTCATCTCTCCTCTTTGGAGTGAAAACCAGCAACACCGCAAATCATCTTCTCTACCGATATATCCATTTGAATATTCAGCAAAGGCCATGTCGCGTTGCCACTGCATTTTACCCAGAACCTACTACATCTGAATTCAAATTCGGCACTATATGATACAGTAGGCATTGTCTAATTCAGTATTACTTAGACCTTGCGTATTCTTTAGCCTAGGATTTCACCGACCTATGTGCAGCTGTGTCATATCATCATATGCAATTAGCAAATGGCCCTGGCTTCAACAAATAAATTGGTACTGGGATGATACGAATCACCAAAACAAAACCTGATTCAATCAGACCTGGTCTTGAGAAGATGGCCAGATAGGACGATTACCTGCCAGATTACCTGCCAGAACTTGGTCTGGAGAAGGTGGTTGACGTCGGGGTGCCCACTCCGCTGTATCCGCCGCCGTCGCCGGCACAAGAACAGAAGGGGGTGGAGAGGCGGGAGTCGTTCCCCGCCGTCAGCGTCCGTGCCAGGAACGCTCGGGGTACGGCGGGCGGTGGATCTGCGGCCTCTGTGGGGACGCGGTGGGCAAGGAGCTCGGGCGCGCGTCGCCTCCCATCTCCCCGCGCCACATCTGCGTCTGCCGCAGGGCGTCCGCGCCGCCGTCGCCCACGGGCAGCCCCGACGACCTCATCGCCGCGCTGCGCCTGCTCCTGCGCCGCAGGCTCGGGTCCCCGCCGCCGCCCACGGCGACGAGGAAGGCGCGATCCACGCGCAGTCGTCCGAGGCATGACGCCGCACCCGGCAGCATCTCCGTCGTCGCCGGGCGAGGGGCGCGGGGCTCGGAGACGCGGGGAGTCGGAAGGGGCGACCCGGGGAGCCGGGTGGCAGTGTGAGATCGTGAATGAAGGGGAAAAAAAAGAGAAATATACAATTTGCTGGCGAGGTGTCGGGGATCCAACCGTGCCCGTGCCCGTGCCCGTTTCCCTTTGGTGGCAAACGCAAGCAGAGGCTTTTGCTCCTCCCTCCCTCCCTCCCCAAAACCCTCTGTTCTGCCAAGTCCAATCTCTGCCTCGCCAAAACCCCCATTCCCTCCCTCACCCCGCCCTCGGGCCTCGGCGATCCAGCACGACGAGCGATGAGGCCCGGCCGGGCTCCGTCCTCCTAGTCCTCAGACGACGAGCGAGGAGACCCGGCTGGCCACTCGCTCCGTTCTATCGTCAAGCCGTGTACCTGAGCCGCGGTACTACCCAGCCCGAGGAAGCATTCCCGTCTTCTTCCTCTGGCGGCAAGCCGGCGCTTGAACGGCGACTTCACCCTCGACGCCCTGCATCAGCCCCGAACGAACTTCCTCTGCGGCAAGCCGGCGCTGGAACGGCGAGTTCATCCTCGACGCAGCCCCGGCCGCCTTCTTCCTCTGCGGCAAGCCGGCGCTGGAACGGCGAGTTCATCCTCGACCACTGCATCGGCCCCGACTGCATTCTTCCTCTGCGGCAAGCCCGGCACTGGAAGGGCGACTTCATCCTCGCCGCAGCCCCGGCCGCCTTCTTCCTGGACGCGCGGGAACGGCGATTTCCAAGGCGGCAACTTTCTGGAAACGGCGACTTCCAAAGCCGGCGCTTTCACTGGAACTTCACTGTCCGCGCGCCTGCACCAACCCCAGCCACGCCTTCTTACTCGTTTTCGGCCGGGTGCTACTGACTACCATCCATGGCGCGTCCCCGCCGCCGCCATCCCCACCACCACCACCAGCAGCAGCAGCAGCAGGGTGCCGGGAGAACGCCCGCTGAACTGATCGCCGCGGTACGTCCCCGTCCGTCCCGTTTTCCCGTTACGTCCAACCTATTCTAGCGCAGCAGCTTTCAGGGCTCGGATTAGGATGTTCTTTTCTTTTTTGACACAGAAAACAGGAGTTTTCATTTAAACACCGGTTCTAGACAAATCGTGGGAAACCAGAGCCATTACATAGTCTGGGGCCTGGCCTAAATACATTTGTGAATCAGATTTCAGGTCACAAGCCCCATGGACAGCTAAGTAGTCTGCAACCCTATTACATAATCTGGAACAGATAGAGACTACACAATGCACAAAATTTAGAATACATAAATTCTCGTGTCTGCATAAAAAAGCAGCCATTTGGGCTTCGATCCATCTCCATCGATGTAAGAGCAGTCCCAAGAATTGCTGCATCTGTCTCCAAAATTATTCTTGACATGCCAAGTTGTGCCATCTGTTCCAGACTCATTTGGACAGCCAAGGTTTCAGCTTGCAAAGCACTAGAAACCAGGCTCAACTTACCGGCTCCAGCTACAAGAAATTCACCATTAGAGCCCCTAACCACAAATGCCCATCCTCCTCGCTTTGTGGAAGCATGGAAAAAAGCATCAACATTAACTTTGTAATAGTCTTCTGGTGGTGCCTTCCATCTAGGAACAGGCTGAACTTTTTCTGATTTATCTTGGCTAGACAATTTTTCGAACTCCACCATAATTAGTTATACTGCAAATTTCCATTGGCCTAGGCATTTTCTCCCCTCTATTAGCTTTGTTTCGTGCTGACCACCATCTCCATAAAAACACTAACACTTTCAGTTGCATCTTCTGAGATAAATTCCAAATTTTCATGATAGTGTCTTGGCCTGAATAACATGACAACAATTCTGAACGGATATTATCCATGCTTAGAATCTCCCAGCATTTTCTGACTCCCTTAAATTTGAAAAATAGGTGCCCACAATCTTCATCAAACCTTTCACACACTGCACATATAGTATCTAATTTAATTCCTCTTCTCATTAAATTCCGACGTACCAGCAAACTGTTATGAGCGAGACGCCATACAAACATCTTCACTTTGTTTGGTATTTGGAGCTGCCAGATTTTGTGCCAATTAAAAACATCATCATTATTTGAGTTACTAGTGGATGCATCATCCCCCTCATTTGATCTCTAATCTGAACAGCTAGCTTATAGGCTGACTTAACTGAAAAATTGCCCATGGGGTCAAAATGCCAAGCCGGCCAATTTGTTAAACTCTCATCAGTTGGAATTGTGAGAATGATTTCTGCATCTTCAGGCCAAAAAGTACCAGTTACCAGCTCAACATCCCAGTGACCTGTGGTAGGATCAATAAGCTCTGACACCTTGGTTAAAAGTGATGACCCCCGAGGGGTAACTGGTGTGCATGTAATTCCTCTCAGTAACCATGGGTCTGAGTGACCATATATTTATTCTTGCCCCATTTCCAACCCGCCAAATAAGGCCTTGTTTCAGTAGCTCAGCTCCTTTTAGAATACTACGCCATGAATAGGATACACCATTCCTTGCAGAACAGTGCAACAGGTCTGTGTTGGGGTACTACTTAGCCTTAAGCACTCTTGCACACAGGGATTCAGGATTTGTCAAAAGCCTCCATGCCTGCCGAGCCAACATTGCCATGTTAAACATGTTAAGATATCTAATCCCAAGGCCTCCCATCTTTTTTGATCTTGTCAATTTGTCCCAGCTAAGCCATTGGATTTTATTTGATTTATCTTGTTGGCTCCACCAATATCGACAAATCATAGAATTTAACTCATCACACAACCCTTTGGTTAAGTCAAAACATGACATTGCGTAGGTTGGGATGGATTGAGCCACTGCTTTAATAAGAACTTCTTTACCAGCCTTCGAAAGAAGTCTTTCTTGCCAGTCTTGTATACGACTCCAAATTCTCTGTTTTAAGTATTCAAAGGCCTTCTTTTGTGATTTCCCAATTGATACTGGCAATCCCAAATATCTCTCATTTTTAGCTTCTTGCGTAATAGATAGGGTTGATTTTATTTGGCCTCTTATGTTGTTCCTGGTATTTGGATGTTCTTGGTGGTATTTTAATCAGACTCTGTGTGCATCAATGTGGCTAATCTGGTGATGGCGGGTGCTCGGGTCTAGCTGCTCTAGATTTGGGAGACCGCTAAATGTGTGCGTCAATGTGGCTAATCTGGTGATGGCGGGTGCTCGGGTCTAGCCGCTCTAGATTTGGGAGACCGCTAAATTTGTCTCTTTTTTGCATCCTTATGATCTAATCTGTTGACTTGTGTTTTGTAGGCGCCCACATACCGTCTTCAATTCTATGAGGATCGTACCAAAATGACAAGTGAGTACTGCAGGAGTATGAGAGAAATTCAAAGAGGAATCTCTTGGCAGTCAGCTAAGGAGAACAACAATGTTGAAAAGGTTCTGGAAAAAATCTTGGTCATGGATATGTTGAGGTTAAGAGAACACTTCAAATACAGGTTTACTCTTACTCCAGAAACTGGTTTATTTAAGCTAGCTGTCAGAGCACCCATCGGATGGCCAAGTAGTCAAGAATGGGTGACATTTCTGTTCTCGTACCGGGATCTGTATCTGTGCGGTTTCCAGAACCATGTCACACTTAATTGGCACGTCTACAATGATGCTATCCTCCCTGAAATAGGTGATCCTCGTGACTATCCTGAAATATTTCAGATACTTCCCTTTAGTGGTGGCTACGGAGGCGGAAACAATAATGTCGGCATGGTAATGATTGGCCTGAAAGGATTTGCTAGTACGTGTGATGTGATTGTCAACTGCGGCACCAGATCTCAAAGAGAAATTATGATTGCTTTGTTGAGGATAGCAGCTTGTATTTGTGAACCTCTTCGATTCCCTTTCTGGATGAAGAAACTTGTCATGGTTCTTTATTGTGGAGAAGCTATGCCTTGGTGAACAGACACGCGAACGGCTCCCGGCGCCCCTCCGTGGGCGACTTCGGGCGCCGCCCAGCAGCGCCGGCCGCACCTCCGCCCGGCAGCCCCCCTCCGCCGCCGCCGCTGCCTTGCTTCGCCCGGCGGCGGGCGGCCGGGATCCGCCCTCAACAAAAAGGGCGTGGCGGCGTCCCTCCCCCCCGCCCCCCACCCCACCACCACCTCACCGGCGTTTCTCCGGCAGCTCGCCGGCCGGGCCCCCGGATCCGGCGCCTCAAGTCGGATCGCTCCCTCCTCCTTGGATCTGCGCCCGACGAGCTCCGGATGGCCTTTGGCTGGGCGGCGGTTGCCTTCGGGTGCCCGCCGGTCGGTCCCGGCAGGCTGGGGCGGGCGCCCGGGCATGGAGGGCCGGGGCCATCCCCACCTCCCTCGCCCGGATCCGGCCCCGTGAGCGGCGCGGTGGCTCGCCTCCCGGCATCCGGGTCGTCCCCTCCGGGCGCTACCTCGCCGGAAGGTGGGCCCCTTAGGCGTCCACGGGCGGCCGTTTGGGGCGGTGCCGTGGCGAGCGTGGCCGCGGTGTGCGCCCCCGCGCCCCCCATTAGTGCGAGCCGAACCGCGTGTTCCGTCTGCCGCAGAGAAGCGGCGACCGTTGCCTTGAAGTTTTCTCGAGGTGGCGGTGTGCGGGCGGTGGCGTCTTGGGTGGCGTGGCCGGTTGTCTACGCCGTCTCGCGCCCGCGGTGGTGTGGGCGGCTGCTCTGGCGGCTCGCCATCGACGCCGTGGTGGTGTGGATGGCGGCGTCTCGCTTCCCTTTGCGTGGCGGGATGTATGGAGCTCCATCGCAGCTTCGGCCCGGCCAGCGGTCGGCGGGCGGACGACGGCGCTGTTGGCGCCGCACCCTTCTTGAAGGCGTCGTCTTCCGAGTCTCCTATCCTGTCACCGGCGCCGGATTTTGGGTGAAAGCCCGCCTTAGCTCTCTAAGGCCAGCCCGCGATGGCGCCCTCGGCGTCACCCCTTCTTGATGGCGTTTGTTGAAGAATCCGTCGCGACCTCTCTGCTTGTCTTGCCGTTCGTCGTATTTGGGCCTATTGTGCTTCATGCTGCTCTTCATTTGGTATGTCCATTGGTGTTTGTCGTAGCCGTAGTCGCTGTTTGGCGGATGCTTTGCCGCCTGTTGCTTCTCGCGGATGCTTGGCCGTCGAGGAGGTTCCGGTGGATGCTTTGCCACCGGCGAGTCGTTGTCTCTCCGGCGGATGCTTTGCGCCCGTGTTGGTTCCGGTGGATGCTTTTGCCACCGGCGGTCGTTAATTGTCTTTACGGCGGATGCTTTGCGCCGTGATGGTTCGGTGGATGCTTTGCCACCGACGAGTCGTGTTTGAGGCGGATGCTTGGCGCCCGGGGAGGTGGTGGATGCTTTACCACCAAGGTCGTTCCGGCCGGATGCTTTGCTTGCCGAGGTGTTTCTTCTACGGCTCACGATCACCTTTAGCTACTAGGTGTTGAGTTATCTTTTGTATAGGCGCAGCTTCTTTGGGGCGTTGCGTGGAGGGTTCCCGCCCCTCGCTTTTTCCTGCTATCGTTTATGTTTAAGTTCTTCGTTGTTGTTGTTTTCGCTGTGATGTCTTCTCGGCATCGGGGCTTGTTGTAATTGGATTTGGTTTTCCTCCTCTTAATGAAATACGGGTGAATGGCCCGATCGCGAAAAAAATTGTGGAGAAGCTATCACTGTTGATGAGACTGGAAACCAGTCCGAAGAATTCCGGCAATGGAGCTCTCGCAGCAAAATTATCAGGAAGGGTGAACATCGGTTTGAAGAGGAGGAATCAGAAGAGGAGGAAGAGGTCTCCGAGGCTGCCGCCGACAGCTCCAATGACACGGACGACGATGTTCCAGATAAGTTCCAAGGTGAGCGCAGGTCTAACAAGGAGTTCCCCAGATATGAATGCTACCTGAAAAGAGGAGGAGTAATTTTGAGTCGGCCACCTGTTTGATGCCCTCATACCATTTACCTAGTGACAAAACTCTTCAGTCAAAGTGAAAGGCCGATTTATGTGTAAGAGTCTAGGGTGAAGCAAGTAAATTCCACTGAGCTTGTACTTATGTACTCCATGATAGCTACTAATCTTCATGCAAGATGCTGCAAATGCATGCAGCGGATGGACTATTGTCAGGTTATGCATGCAGAAGCACAGCAGCAGCTGTGTTGTCTTCAGATCAATTCTGCATGTTTTTATGTTCAGACATTCACTTAGTCATCGATTCTATTACATTAGCTTGTTATCTGTTTTGAGAGCTAATGCCAATTTCTGTTGTTTTTGCTGCCCTTAAATTGAGCATCGATGTGTTTTCCCTGTTACGTGAATGGTAGTGCTGGGAAGACTTCTGCCGAAATTATCTGATTGTCGAGAAGACTGAAGTTATCTGTTATCTGCTTATCTATCTAGCTTATTTTGGTCCGAAAACTGAAGCTATATATGGTGATTATTTATAGTACCGTCTCGGTTCTGCAATAATCTTTTAAGTTCTGAAAATAATAAGCTGACTGTCGCTGTTTTCATAGTTGACTGTTTCTGGGGCGTTATTTCTGTTCTCAAAATATTGCAATTATTACCTCTCGACGCCAAACCAGCTCGAGCAGTTGAGCTACTTAATTAATTATTACCTTTCTCCACGCCAGGAGCGTAGTAGCAAGTTGCACGGATGGATGCTGTACGTATTTGTAGACCGTTTTTACCACAAATGTGGAGACATTTCACGCCTGTTTCGGGAGTACAAGAAGGAGAGAAAATGCGCAGCCATGGGACGTGCCGATGACGCAGGAATCCCTGCCGTTCATTTCCTAGAGCGAGGCCAACCACTGTCGTTCATTCACAAAGCCACAACTACAAATGATTTTGGAAGCCACCCGCCACTTCCACACACCATGTCTGTCCTCTACACACCAGTCTGCCGCCCGTCCCACACACCACCTAGCCTCCACCGTCGACGTCACCCGTTCCATGTGTCCACCCTATCTCCAGCCTTGCCACACTCTACCGCCGACGCCTAGCCCGCCCTCGGCCGTCGACCGCTCCTCTCCTCTCCAATCCTTGGCGTCCGCCTCGCCCGCCCCGCATACAAACACATCATCTACCGTCGTCGCCATCGATGCAGCAGTCGCACGCATGCTCTACGCCCGGCGACTCCGCAAACCATCACCTCGAAACCCACAATGCCCAACACCCGCCTCCATCCCTCCCCAAAAACCCATTGTTTGCTACTTGGCCAATGCACCTATCGGCGTCGGCGTCGTCTTGACCGCGACTCCGCCTTGGCTTCGCTCTCTGCTAACATTCACTCCACTGAACCGGATCGTGGCCTTAAGGTATTATCATCTTCCTAGGACATGCAATACATGCCTCTTCCGTGTTTGATAAAAACGCCCGAGGCAGGGGAGGTTTCCCGGGCGAGGCCAACCAGCTGTCGTTCATTCACAAAGCCTCGACTCTGAGCGATTACAGGAAGCCACCCGCCGCTTCCACACACCACACCTGTCCTCTACACCCCCGGTTAAGCCGTCCGTCTCACACACCACGGCCTCCACCCACCGGCGCCACCCGTTCCGCGCGTCCACCCGTCTCCGGCCTTGCCATCCTCTACCGTCGATGCCTCGCCCGCCTCTGCGCCGCCCTCCGCCGCCAACCGCTCCACTCCAATCCTCGTTGTCCGCCTCGCCCGCCCGCGCACTGAACACACCATCTGCCGTCGCCGCCACCGATGCAATAGTTGCACACACGCCCACCGCCCGGCGACTCCGCAACCATCACCTCAAAACCCGCAATGCCCGACGCTCGCCCTCCACTCCTCCCCCAAAACCCCACCATTTGCAACAGCCCTTTGCACCTATCGGCATCGGCGTCCTAACCGCAACTCCACCTTGGCTTCGCTCTGTGCTAACCTTCACTCCCTCAACCGGATCGTGGCCTTAAGGTATTACCATCTTCCTAGGACATGCAATACATGCCTCTTTCGTGTTTGATAAAATGCCAGAGCAGGAGGTTTCCTAGAGCGAGGCCACACTGGGGGTTCATTCACAAAGCCACAACTACGAATGATTCTGAAAGCCACCCGTCGCTTCCACACACCACACCTGTCCTCTACACCCCAGTTCGCCGTCCGTCCCACACACCACCTAGACTCCACTGCCGACGCCACTCGTTCCACGCGTCCACCCCGTCTCCAGCCTTGCCATCCTCTACCGCCGATGCCCGCCCGGCCTGCAGCCTCCCTTCACCGCCGCCGCTCCACTCCCATCCTTGTCGTCCGCGCACCATCTGCCCGTCGCCGCCACCGATGCAGGCGATCACACGCACATTCACCGGCCGGCGACTCCGCAACCATCACCTCGAAACCCGCAATGCCCGACGCCCGCCCTCCACTCCCCCAAAACCCCACCGTTTGCAACTTGGTCACTTCACCTATCGACGTCGGCGTCCTGACCGCGACTCCGCCTTGGCTTCGCTCTCTACTAACCTTCACTCCCTGAACCGGATCGTGGCCTTAAGGTATTATCATCTTCCTAAGACATGCAATACATGCCTCATCCGTGTTTGATAAAATGCCAGAGCAGGAGGTTGACCTGTATGGGTTTCTGTATGTGACATGTACCAAATCCAACAGTGTGCTGTTCGGCATGAATTCATATATGGTTGCCTTCTAAGCATCAACCAACAAGCCTGACTACATTTATATGGTTGATCTATGAAAAAAAAGAATAATCATCGCTTGCACAAAGACATCTTTCGACCTTGTTCATAAACTTCGAGCGTTTTATGGCTACCATAAACGCCTCTCCCCCTTCTCTACTTCGGTAAAAAATTGTTTGTTGCTTGCTCCTGTTCTCTTTTGTTCTGACTATTCTCATCGTATCAATTTGCTTCGATCTGATTTGTCAATTTGCTTCAATCTGATTTGCTAATACAACAACGACCCCCGTTTTCTTGAATTCAAACTGCAGTGGGAAAGAAAAACACTATTTATATAAACCACGAATGTAAACACTTATTAATTTATGTTAACAACTATGAGCCTGTTTCGCTTGAAGGTTGATTTTTTTAGACTAAAGACATTTACTCGGCTTTATTACAAAGCTTAACGAACACCAACGCCGGCTGAACCAGGTTACGATTTTAAAGCACTCATTAGTGCAACATAGGACCCTATACCATCTGACATAGCTCTCTACTCTTAACTCTACTTGACCACGCTAAGCAACCAAATGACAGATACATGAAAGAGTAACATAAGTACTTATTACATTCCAAACGTATCAAAAGAAAAACATTGATGCTTCACTCGCTCTTCGGTTTCGTCGATTCCTCTCACGCCCGCCACCATCACCGGATCATTTCCTCCGCCATCGGCTCCAAATTCGCTTTCAGCAATGGCTTCCAAGTTTTGTGGATGATTCCTTTTTGGTGACGACAACATCTTCTTGTTTATGGCCATGTCATTGCGAACCTTCCATATTGACCACAATGCTCTTGCATATATGAACGATTTTATTTTACGTTTTGTTCCTTTGACGTTTTCCAAGACCTCTATAAGAAAATTAGCACAACACATTGGAATGTTTGTCCATCCCAAAGTAACTCTAAGAAAAGTCCACAAATATGTAGCAATCGGGCATTGAAATAATATATGATCAATTGTCTCCGAGGGGATATCACGCGGCGTATCCATAGGACCCGAGCACTTTGCTTTTTCATAAGTTGAACTCTGATTGGATGCCCACATGAGTGGCCATCCAAATGAAGATTTTTACTTTAAGAGAGATATTACTTTTCCATAGATTAAGCATCTAGAGGTCTTTAACTCCTCCAATTGTTAAGTGTTTGTACGTGAGATTTAGAACTATATCTCTTAGATTTTTCCAAAGGCCAAATCATCTTGTCTCTACCGTTCAAGTTTGAACTCGATCGTAATACCTCCATTAGTTCATTCCACTCATCAATGAGTATCCCATTGAGTTGTCTTCTAAATTGGATCTGCCAATTTCCATTGAATGAATTAGATACCTCTATATTTGGGAAAGATACAATCTGAAATAGGTTTGGAAATCTTATACTCAGAGGGCAATCCCCTAACCAAACATCATGCCAAAACATAGTTTGTTGTCCACTGCATATCTCAATGACTCTTCCCTTTTGGAACCACTCTATCTAATAGAGACCTCCAGAACTGTGAGCCTTTCGTAGTCTTAATTTGAAAGATGCTTTTGTTGCCTAGGTACTTTTTCTTCAGGATTTTGCAACATAAGATATCATCATCTCTTTCTAGCTTATCAATCCATTTTCCCAGAAGACATGTATTCATAGCTCTCACATCCATAAAACCCAAGCCCCAGTTTCTTTTGGCCTTGCCGGTGCCTCCCACTTTACCATATGGTATTTTCTTTTCTTTCATGTACCCTGCCAATAGAATCTGGATCTTATGGAGTCCAACACTTGGAAGTTACCCTCATACAATTGATACACTCCCATGGTGTATATGGGTATGCTAGATAAACAGGCGTCAATCAGCATTGCTTGGCCACCTGATCGAAGACAAGTAGTCACACTACCAGGTACCTAGTCTCTTTGCAGTTTTGTCACTCACATAACTCAATTGGGCTTTAGAAATTTTGTGGGTGCTAACTGGTATACCTAAATATTTCATAGGAAATTGTCCCATTTTGCAACTTAATAGCTCTACAACCTGATGTTGTTGAGGTTCACTCAATCCAACAAGATATACCTCACTTTTGTCATAATTGATTTTCTTCCGGACATGGCTTCAAAACAGGAGAGAATGAGTTTGGTGTTTTCCAAGTTCTCTGTTGAATACCTCAAGAAGATTACAGTGTCATCGGCATATTGCAAGTGAGTGATTCCACCATCTACCAGATTAGGTACCAGCCCCCTGTATAACACCTGCTCTTGAAGCTCTAGACAACATTGTTGAAAGAGCATCAACAACCAGGTTGAATAAGAGTGGTGATAAGGGATCACCTTGTCTGAGTCCTTTAAAGCTTCTAAAGAATTCACCTCTCTCCCCATTTATATCAATACATACTCTCCCACCTCTGACTGCCTTATTCATCCAATCAATTCATGTATTATTGAACACTT
The DNA here is from genome assembly GCA_015847255.1 of Hyparrhenia diplandra. Classification (NCBI taxonomy): domain Eukaryota; kingdom Viridiplantae; phylum Streptophyta; class Magnoliopsida; order Poales; family Poaceae; genus Hyparrhenia; species Hyparrhenia diplandra. Next base: position 72,057 of record JADLZK010008442.1, on the reverse strand, counting down.
TCCTCTACAATACCTCTTCTAAAAAATCCCAACTTACCTTGTTATAGGTCTTTTCAAAGTCTAATTTTAGGATCACTCCATTCTGTTTGGTACTTCTTAGCTCATGCAATATCTCTTGAATAATGACCACCCCTTCAAGAATGTTCATCTTGGGTATGAAAGCAGTTTGGTATGGACTAATCGGTTTACTCACTACCTCTGTTAGTCTAAAGGTGAGAACTTTGGTGATGATCTTGTATATCACATTTAACAAGCAAATGGGTCTAAATTGTTTTATAGTTATGGCTGGTTTCACTTTTGGTGGTAGGATTATAACTCCAAAATTGAGTCTCCATAGTTGTAATTGACCAAAGATGCGGGTTGTCTAATAACTCTTTGATATCATGCCCGAGAGTACTCCAAAATGTCTTGAAAAAATTCTACACTAAATCCATCAGGTCCGTCTTTGTGTTGTTCTTCATTTCTTTTAGAGCATGATCCAACTCTTGTAGTGTAAATGGTCTTGTCAACCTTTTTATTTTCTTGTTCAGAAACTCTTTGTTCCATTGACCACATGTCTTCATCTAGATGAATATCGCCAGTATCTTGCTTCCTAAATAATAGTTTATAATATTCTGTTATGTGTGTCCTCAATTCTTGATCTGACTGTATTAAACTCCCCTCATTTTCGAGGCTTACTATCTTCATTTTCTTTTTTCTCGCCATTAGCACACTTGTGGAAAAAGCTTGTGTTAGAGTCACCTTGTAGTAACCACTGTTCACCTCCTCTTCTCTACCATTTTGCCTCTTCATCTCCTAAAATTTTTAGGATCTCTTTTTCATCCCTTTCTTCATGGTTAAGTTCCCTAACTTCACCGGTTTCATCTAGTAGAGCAATTGCTTGCATTAATTCTTTCTTACGTCTTTCCTGAAGACTATCTATGTTTTTACCCCGTCCCTTAATTGCTCTTCTTAGCTTACTTGAGACAATGTGCCAGTGGTCAAGGGATCATGCTTGTACCTGGTTGGTCATTTCTGTAGTACCCATTCAACAAAGCCCTCCCGTTGAATCCAATGAGCATTAAATCTGAAATAGAAGTTCTTCACATCTCTTACATCTGCAGGTGTCTACAATTAAAGGATTGTGATCTGATCTGAATCTTGGTGCTATCAAAACAGTTGCAAGGTTGAATCTGTCTTCCCATTTATTGGCCACCAATACTCTATCTAGTACACAAAGAATTGGAGGATTTTGTTTGTTAGACCAAGTGAATCTGCTTCGGATACGTGTAATTCTCTCATAGCTGTATTATCTATCATCTCATTGAAAGCATTCATAAGGCCGACATCTACACCGCCGCTGATTTCTCTACTACTGTTCTAACTAGATTGAAATCTCTTCCCTTCATAGTGGGGATGCTTGTGTGCACCATCTTTATTTCAATCTCTTCCAGAATTCTAATTTTCTATCATCATGAGCTGGGCCATAAATATTAACCAACATCCATTCATAGTTATCCTCTAACATCTTTAATTTCATACTTTGAAAGAAGGATCCTTGATTTGTCTCCATCAATTGCATCACATTCCTGTCTATACCCATTAACATACCTCTAGAGTGACCATTACAAGGTAACCACTCCCATTTCATATCTCTGTTTCCCCGAAAATCTATCTAACTCTCTTTGGGTGAAAGTTGTCTTTATGGTTTCGGTAAGGGGGAAATGACGGCTGATTTTGGCTGATTTGATGGTATTATGTGAGAGAGAATAAATTGAAATAAACCGAAACGAGCACAAGTTGAAATCAATCGAACAGATTCTATATCTACCCCCGCATGGGGACTCTGGCTAGTTGATAAAATACCGCATACAAGCTTGTACACACAAGTACACAAATGAACGGACGGACAGACGGACGGATACTTGCGTGCTCCATGAGCCACTACTCTTCATATGCAAGATGCATGCTCCAAATGCATCTTTATGCAGACACTCACACTCCCATGACTTAGCTACGACATCGACCATGTCTCCATGAGGCACGTACTGATATGCTTCATGCAGAATTACAGCAGAAGCAGCAGCAGAGTTTCAAGATCTCGTTGATATATAATTCCTCAGCGTTTTGGCGCCGGCTTGCTCGGCGGCCTCTGACTTGCGGATGGCTGTTGTGAGGTGGCTCGTGTCGACATCCCAGTCCGATCGACCGTTGTGGATGGATGTAACACCCGGCCCAATAAGGATGTGGCCCGGTAAGGGCTGCGCCGCACATATTTAGTACCACCTTGCTAGTTTAGCAAGGGTGGAGTCAACTTATAAGCCTTTGTCTACAAACCATATCACCTTCGGGTTAACCCTTTTACACGGCGAGGGACGAAAAGTGTAAGCGGGGTGGTATGTGTACGCGTGCACGCCCCTCGGAAGGGTGCGGTGCGGCTTTGGAAAGCGGGGTGTCACATGTGGCACCGGCTCTAGTCGGTCGAGGTCTTTAACTTGTTAAGTGGTTACCGAAAGGCGTTAGGGGAAAAACAGTGTGGATCTCCTGCGGGATTGTATCACACGAACTGCCGCAGATCGGGGGGATTCTGCGGGTTGATCACCGGGATCGACGGAAGATACCTAGCGGCCCTAGCATGTTAGATAAACCTCTCGAAGGCGAAGGCGGGATGTTACAGTGGTTTTAAGGACAAAACCAAGTATACACCATATGTGAGCCCCGGAAGTCAAATCTCACATATAGCCACAAGTAAAAGGGTAGTATCAATTCACAATGCTTAAACACATAACATACACAATATAAAACAATATAACCTCGCCTAGCGTAACGCGAAAACACTTCAATCTTAAGGGTAGACTCCACGAGGGACCGACCGACCGGGTTGATCACAAGCCTAAACTTCTCCTGAGGTGGGGTGAAATAGCAAGAGTGAGTCCATGTCGAACTCAACAAGCATAGCCGGGTATTTACATACCTTTAAACCATGATCATCTTAACATAAGTAATGTAAAGCATAAAAACGATAAACATGAATGATAATAAACACAAGTCATCATCCTTAGTGCTATGGTTCCAGGGCCGCCCGTGACCTTGGGCAAGGCTAGTATACCAGTTTTTCAAACTCTGCTTGCAGAGGTGTACACTTTCACTATGAGTCGCAATTCCCGAATGCATGGGTTTATAAGGTCCATGCACCAAAGCAACCACTAAGAAGCCCCCTAAAGGTTCGTTTCTAACAAGTTGGGGCAGCTAAGTCGCCGACATAGAACCCCCTTCCAATATGGCACATTACGCAGCCTATACACATATCTTCGGGATAGAGAGCATCCTATACCCAATTCGGCAATTCCTCCAAGTTGCTAGAAAAATGATCTCTAGGGAACTAATGTCGAGCCATATAACCCCCATAGCTGTATCTTTGTAATACCGGATTCGCTAAAAGCGCATAACAAATCCCCATGTTACTAACAAGCATATTCACGTTTATGGCATAAACATTCTTTAAGTTATATGATCATGTTTGCAATAAAGTAAGCAATTCCCAAGCTATACTTGCCTCTTAAATTTGCTCCAACTTTCTCGATACTTTGCTCCTAGGCATCATCTTCTCGATCTTCAACACTCACAAGTGGTCCTCGTTCTACTCGTAGCAAGCACCACACATACAAGCAAGCAAATAGAATAAACTAAGAACAATACACCAATCACAGTGAAAACTAAAGGAAAACTCGTTGCTATGGACAAGAGAACACAAGAAACGTCGATCGATAACAGAGCTAGAACAGAGAAGCTATCAATTAAACAAGATTTCTTTTAATAAAATAATATATTAGAATTAATCTTGAACTTCAAAAGTTGGAAACATGATTAAAGATGAACATTTGAGAACACCTAGCAGGGCTTTAAGATATGATGGAAATAAGATAACGGCAATGATGAGCATATACAACTACGCCTGAGCAGCTCCATGATGTATATTGAAAGATAAAATTTATTGGTTGAGGAATAAATAGAGAACGACGATTTATCATGCATGAATGACCACTCATGACATCAACATAATATTTGATCAATAAAATAATGGGACAAGGGACTAATCTGGCCGCTGACCTTCAGTTAATCCTGGTGCACGTTTGCACATGCTTCGCCAGCCAACATGCTTCAGTAGCATGGACAAAGACGCTCGGACTTGCAGTTGCTACAGCCGAGGAACATGCTAGCAAATATGGAAACAAATCGATGAAGAACTGGTACATGGCCGAAGATGATCTGAAACGGTCAGACGTCTAAATAAGAGAGATGGCAGGGCATAACACAAAATAGGATGTGCGGTGGCCGGACTTACAAACTCAAGTGGTAGACTACGCCGGTGACATCGGGTCTGGATGATTTCGGCTGATCGATCTGTATTGCAGCTGATGACCCTTTGGCCATCAATGGGCTTTGGTAGCCACGGCAAGGGATGGTTCAGTAGGAGATAAGAAAACATCATCCTGCAGTTCGGTTTTGACCAGCAAAACACATGCATGTACAGACTTGCTGCTCAGTCTAACTAAAGATAAACGAGAAAGAGATAGGAACCATATGCATGTTCAGTGCTTACCGATGACAAACAACGATGGATGACTAGAGTTCTGCAACTGCAAGAGCAGGATGGACGGCGGCAGCCAAGGCGACGAAATCTTGACAGCAGGCCAGCAGCTCTGGGTCAGGCAATAGGCTTAGATGCTCTAGTTCTTCGTTGTTGGGAAAAAGCTGTATCAAAGGCACGTGATGACTAGTAGGAGATACAACTGGGCAAGAATGAGAGAGCAATTCAGGTACGTAAAGACTTGTACCTACATAGGATCAAACGTGACTTGTAGATTCACGGCAACAAAGTTCGACGATGTACAGCTCGGCAGGCGGCAGCCAGCTTTCATTGACGTGAAGCTCGTCAACAGTATGCAGACGTCGCCACGTCGGCGAGGCAGCAGGTTATACGGCCACGCGTGTTGCCGATCGGCAAGGACATGACAGGCAGATTCTTCCTTGGTGCCAGGCTGGGCAACGGGCTCAGAACGACGGAGAAACATACAGCACGTAGAGGTCGCCGCGGCAGCTTCAGCGAGCGGGCTCGACTCCTCGGCAAGATTCAATTGGACAGCAACTCAAGCTAGGGCTTAGATGGTGGCGTGTAGATGGAAGAACAGGGCGCATAGGAGGTTCTCGGATACTTATAGGGCTGCTCAGCCATGCCCTACGGAGAGAAATCCCGAAACACCCGGGATCGGCAACGCGATTTTGGTGCCGGCCGAGTCCAGCTCGTGCACGATGGAGGAGAATAGCGGTGAAAGCCGGAGTGGGGCCAGGCTGTCAGCTAGAGCGGCCGTAGAAGAGAGCAGCTGCGCTCTGCAGCTCGGAGAATTGGACCGAGACAAGAGGGCCCAAGAGAAGAACGAACAGGCCTACGAGGAGTGCTGTATGTATACTACGTATATAAAGGAAGTAAACAGCAAAAGAGAGATCTTGGGAAACAATGAGAGAGTTAAGTTCGGAAACCAAACAATTGATTCCAGAAGACAATATAAAGGTAGGCTTTGAGTGGAATTAGAATATGATTAGATTTTATTATTATTCTCGGAATTAAGTAATTTCAGGATTAAGATAATTCTAGAGAAGTCTAGAATTAATATTTAAACCCTGAAAGATACCTAATGGCTCCGAAAACTTAGGGAAAATTCCCAGTTACACTTTGAATCATGATGAAGCCAAATAAAGTATTTGGAGCTCATGAAAGGATATTTGAGATGATCTAGAAAAAGAAAAAAAACTCACAAGAAAGCGAGAAATAGCTCGAGAAAAGCCAGAAAAATTCCTGAAAAGGTTTGAGTGACGGATTGATGTTACTCGATCATATAAAAGTGATTTGAAGTTGAGTCTATGGGTTTCAAGAAACTTATAATGAAAGATTAAACGGAAAGCTCAAAAATGAATTTAGTGTTTTCTATTCACAACCCAAAATCCAAAAATTTGGGGTGTGACAATTCTACCCCACTTAACAAGAATCTCGTCCCGAGATTCGGAGAGACTAGAGAGAAAGATCAAGCAGATTGACCAGGTTGATTAGAGACCATCCAAGGTTGATGGCAAAGCTAAAGTTTAGTAAGGAGAATTGATATTCAAGATTGTTTCAACATTTATGACTGATAAGTAAAGATCAATGCTAGAGAAGGCAAAGATTGATGATAGTAGCGGACGCTACCCCACTTAACAAAGATTGAGCTAATCCTCAAGACAACCTTCTACTCCTTTGGAACACGAGAACAAGGACAACACACAAGCAATACAACAAACATGATAAGTATGCAAAACAACATCGACACTACTCGTGTTTTCTTGAAGCAATAGCGGACATCCTAAAGTGTGGATTATAGATGATGAAGGGCCATCGAGATTTTGAGCATGGTGGGACTAAAAACATTTTCTTTTCGTAAAACAACAAAGTCAAAAGTCCAAGGAGATAAGAAATTTAATAGCTCGAAGGAAGCTATTCAAGGAGGAGATAGACGGACAAGGATTAAGAAATTGTCAATTCAAAGGACAGGATTGTAGAAAATAGTTTTAAAGCAAAATAAGCTTTAGGAAGCGACCATTCTAACTAGGCTTTAGTCCTACAGTCAAGACCGAAATGATACCACTTGTAACACCGGTTTTTAAGGACAAAACCAAGTATACACCATATGTGAGCCCCGGAAGTCAAATCTCACATATAGCCACAAGTAAAAGGGTAGTATCAATTCACAATGCTTAAACACATAACATACACAATATAAAACAATATAACCTCGCCTAGCGAACGCGGAAAACACTTCAATCTTACGGGTAGACTCCACGGGGACCGACCGGACCGGTTGATCACAAGCCTAAACTTCTCCCGAGGTGGGGTGAAATAGCAAGAGTGAGTCCATGTCGAACTCAACAAGCATAGCCGGGTATTTACATACCTTTAAACCATGATCATCTTAACATAAGTAATGTAAAGCATAAAACGATAAACATGAATGATAATAAACACAAGTCATCATCCTTAGTGCTATGGTTCCAGGCCGCCCGTGACCTTGGGCAAGGCTAGTATACCAGTTTTTTCAAACTCGCAGCAGGGTGTACACTTTCACTATGAGTCGCAATTCCCGAATGCATGGGTTTATAAGGTCCATGCACCAAAGAACCACTAAGAAGCCCCCCTAAAGGTTCGCCTCTAACAAGTTGGGGCAGCTAAGTCGTCGGACATAGAACCCCCTTCCAATATGGCACATTACCGCAGCCTATACACATATCTTCGTGGATAGAGAGCATCCTATACCCAATTCGCAATTCCTCCAAGTTGCTAGAAAAATGATCTCTAGGGACATGGGGTTCATTGCGCGTGTAGCTCACGGAGTGCACGGCATGGCACATATGTCGGCAAGATGGCGACGGGTGCGTGTGCCAAGAGGGGAGGTCTTGGTTAAGTTGGCGCCGACGGGGACGCCGAGTCCTTTGAGGGGGGTGTTTGTAACACCCGGCCCAATAAGGATGTGGCCCGGTAAGGGCTGCGCCACATATTTAGTACCACCTTGCTAGTTTAGCAAGGGTGGAGTCAACTTATAAGCCTTTGTCTACAAACCATATCACCTTCGGGTTAACCCTTTTACACGGCGAGGACGCGAAAGTGTGTTGGGGTGGTATGTGTACGCGTGCGCACGCCCTCGGAAGGGCCGTGCGGTGCGGCTTTGGAAAGCGGGTGTCACATGTGGCACCGGCTCTAGTCGGTCGAGGTCTTTAACTTGTTAAGTGGTTACCGAAAGGCGTTAGGGGAAAACAGCCGTGGATCTCCCCGCGGGATTGTATCACACGGAACCGCCGCAGATCGGGGGATTCCCGCGGGTTGATCACCGGACGACGGAAGATACCTAGCGGCCCTAGCATGTTAGATAAACCTCGAAGGCGAAGGCGGATGTTACAATGGAGGCTCGCGTTGATGACCCAATCCAACCGAGCGGACCGTCATGCTTATTTTCTCCCATCCGAAGTTGTTAGTTGTGAGTCGCTTTCGATCAAGTTGAGGGGTTAGTTGTGGTCCGCGTTTCGACCAAGTTGAGTCGAGTTGAGTGGGCGCTAGTTGTGGCGCGAGTTGAGTTGATTTGATACGCGTGCAGTAGAGTAGGGTACCCTCCACAATTGTATAGTTTTTCTGGTCCGGTTTTCAGCCAAAAACTAGGCTGACACTTACCTTTTTCTTTATTCGTCTAATAAAAATCGCGACAAATCTTTTGCCACCCTTTCTAAAAAAATATATTACCTATATCCACGCCAGAGCGTAGTAGCAACTTGCACGGATAGATGCCGTACTTATTTACAGACCGTTTTTACCACAAATGTGGAGACATTTCACGCCTGTTTCGGGGTACAAGAAGGCCCGATCGAGAAAACGCAGCCATGGGACGTGCCGACGACGCAGGAGATCCTTACAACATTTTGGTGCCTTTCGGAAAGGAAAGTGACCATCATTAAACGATGGACTGATATGTGATGTCACCATTACATAATTGATAATTAATACTGCATATATGCAAGCTTTTACACACAACCATGAAGTGACCGAGATCGACAATGATCCCCATCCTAAATTACTCTCTTTGCTAGACTAGCTCTTATTTCTTTCAGTTTCAGCAGGTGTCCTTAATGCACAAACACGTGTACGATACAAGAGAACACAAACGAACAGACAGACAGATAGATGACACAAATATACTTGCGTGCTCCATGAGCTACTAATCTTGATATCCATCCAAGATGCATGCTCCAAATGCATCTTTATGCAGACACTCCCATATGACCTAGCTACGACATCGACCGTGGGTCCATGAGGTACGTACTGATATACCGCCGCTTCATGCAGAATTACAGCAGAAGCAGCAGCAGCAGCAGCAGAGCTTCATCAAGATCCCGTTGATAATTCCTCCGCGTTTCGGCGCCGGCTTGCTCGGCGGCCTCTGCCTCGCGGTCGTGGATGAGTCGTTTCCGATGCTTCCCGACGACCCCTGAGCTCCTCCCTCCATCATCAACCAAATTGGCAATGACAACTGATGACACGCACAAGCTCACGCGGCACCAGACCAACTTGAGCACTTGAACTACTACTTACTCGCGCCTCAGGAAAAACATACAATTATGGAAAAACGTACGTCAGGAGCGTAGCTTAGCTCTAGCTAACGGATCGATACCATATTTATACACGGTTTCCCTGGCATTGTTACCACAAATGTGGAGACATTTCATGCATATTTCGGGTGAAAATGCGCAGCACCTGGGACGCGTAGTACCGTCGGCGCCCGAGATCCTTACGTATTGGTGCCTTTCGGCGGAAAGGAATGAAGTGGCCTCTTGATCGAACCGCGGCCGATGAAGGAGGAGGGAGCCCTTTTTACCATTCAGAAGAAATGCACGGTAAGTTCCCGAGTTTTTGCGTGCGCCCTTCACCAACAGGCCACACATCAGCCTACAAAAATCCAAAACGGTCTCTGTACGTACACGCAATTCCCTCATCATCAAGGTTCAAACTCTGGCGATGATCCAGTTGTGTAGTGATCGTGCACGACGCTAGTGTAAGGTGCAAGTGCAAGCAAATTGCTTGTAGCTTTGAGTGGGACCCAGTCGCAAAAAAAAGTAGGACCCACGAAATCTTGACGCGAGCGGTCCCATACACAAGTGTGCCGAAGTCAGCGCCACACGTCTCGTCTCGGAAAGCTTCCTTTAGTTAGCAGATCCGGAGGCTCCGCGACCTCCAAATTGAGCAAAACAGCTGGTGCAGATCGGCACAGTGCGGTGACCGCCAGAACACTCCGCTCATGGGCCAAAATGTTGGGCTGCCTACTTTTGATCCATGTCACCCATGTGATCGCTTGATGGGCCTACGTAATTTCCAGTAAAAGAGACAGATTTTCTGATAGGAAATATTTGACTAGGTGACTTTGGGGTGAATTGGTAACCAAGGAATGCGCAAGGCCTGTTTTTATGTGAAAACTTTGTGACGACTACCGCGAGGAGTGGCTGGTGCGTGGCCATGCTTTTGACCCATGTCACCCATGTTTTTCTGCTTCTCTGTTTTGCCTGATTTGCAAATTCTGAGAAACGATTTTTAAAGCGCGGCAAAATTCAACCAGTCTCTTGTTGAAGCTTTCTTTAATAGTGATTCTACGTACATTGAACAACACATGAACTTACACATATACATGAACCTAACAGTACTTTTCCAAGAGCGAGAGCTGCTCCGTAGACTGAGAGGATTTGATTCATCTCAAATTTTTTTTGTCTTGGATGGTGAAAAGCAGCCCAGTATCAGATCCCACATGCCCTTCTTCACCTTGTTGTGTTCAGGCATCTTTTTCTTTTTGGAACAACTTGACAGCTGAAAACGATGGAAGAAGACGCCTGAAAGCACTTCTTGTCTAGCTAACTGCAGGAACAGAGAATGCTGCTGGGAGCCTTAATTTGGTGCAGACAATGCGAGCAGCACTCATGATTTCCTCTTTAATTTATGAAATTTTTTACAATAATTGGGGAAAAATTCGATGACTCATATCGACCGAAAGCGACCGATCCGACGGCAATAAAGATAGGAGGCAATGGGAGGCAAAGACACGAAGGCAAAATTGCCTCCCCGTTGTGTCTATGACGGTGGGCCATAGAGGCAAAAATCGCCTTTCGTTGCCTCCCACAAATGTAGGGATTAAAACCGGGCGTAAATTGCATTTTTGTAATTCGTTTTTTTATCAAGGACAAAACGGTAACTTCATAAGTGCCAAAATATCGTTTTGAGTAGTATAGTTAGCGAGATAATATAAGTCATATAGTTAGATGGATAACTTTTTTCAAAAAAAAAAAAAAATACTGCTCTAGTGTTCTAGGGTTCGCTTCGTCCACAAGTCTCCGCCGCCGGTTGGTCGCGGATCGCCGCGGGCCTTGCCGCAGTCCGCCGGCGCCTCGAAGGCCTCTGAATGCCAAGAGTGGAGGGAAGGCGTGCACTCGGACATCGCCTCGGACATGGCCAGCCTATTCGACTTCGCCCCGCCGGGCGGCGGCATCGGGTGGCCGCCGCGACCGAGGAGTCGCTTCGCAAAGAAGATGCGGCTCGCTGCTGCAAGGAGTCGGTCCATGTCGCGCCGCGGCGGCCGTCCAGGACGGGCGTCTCGTGGTCGAGGCTGTGGCGTGAGACCGCGCGGGTACTTCCACGGAAGCGCCAGGGCGGGCACCTCCATGCCGCTGGCCCCCGCCCTCTGTATCCACTCTTCCATGGGCCACACAACGTCGTCGTCCAGGTTCGTCTTTCACAGTTCTCAGAAGAATGGAATTTTGTCTTCATGCCTTCAAACTGTTTGGTGGAATGCCAGATCGAGTTTGACTGATGTTCAAATAGCAGATGCAGATATTCAAGCCTGTTTGTTTCAGTTAGCTGTTGCATCAGAGAATTCTGCTATTCACTTCACCTTATCATGCATTGCCGTTGGTATATGTGATTGTCCAGGCATGTCTTGATTTGTAGTTTTCTTCAGAAGTGTTGTTATATGTTAACTCGCTTAGCTCACATCTAGTTCCCCGGTTAAACAGCCATGGGAAAAGCAAGGTCAAGGAAGTTCGGCATGGGATTTGAAATCACCACAAAGGGAACCCCGACGTGTTTAGAACAGAAGTTCAGCATGATGGCACCAACAACGCCATGTAATCGGCCTATGGCTAGTGTTAGCAATATGACCCTCAAGATATTAGCTCGCCGTCCTGTTGACAAGCAGGTAGTTTCCGTCGCTTGTTAATTTGCTATGTACTAGAAGCCAAATATCCATCCAAGTTGTGTTTGTTTACATGCATATACTCTTCCTGCACAATTATGGACAGGCTCAAAGGACTAGCAGCGGACAGTTCGGACGTGACTGCTTCGGTTGGTCTCCTCAGGATCCTACTTATGGTCAGACAGGCCATCCAGGATATTACCAACAGCAGCTGCCCACAGAGTATTTTAATACATACATTGCATTTGTTTCGTAAATATAGTCGAAAGTATCGTAGATTTATTCAAGTATAATGAGTAGTACATATCTATCTTTGTGCAGTGAGATCATGTGAAGAAAGATGTCGACCACAAGGAACATGATGTAGAGGAATTTTTGGTCGATGAAAACATCACGTTTTGTTTTTTCTTCTTCTGGAAATAGCTTGCGGCCGCAGCTGTATCCAACGACAGAGTGTGATGCCTGCCTGGGACGACAGTGTTGTTATGACAGGCATCGAGAATTTAGCCCCCTGAATGAACCTTTTGAAACAGAGTTTTTTGTTTGCCTGAGTTTTGATGTGCCATGGATATTACTGTCATGACTTGGGTTCAGACTTCAGAACGAGTAGTGGTAACTTGTAACATCTGGAACAAGTTGTACGTTGAGACTATATATACTGATGTTTCGGGTACACAATCTTGATAGGGCATATTGCGTGACTATATATTGGCCAAATGCACTGATAAAGCGGCCAAATGCGTGACTATATATTGGCCCTAAGTATTAAATCTTGCCAAGGTCTTCGACCTTCCTTTTGAAATTCCCAATTGTCTTAGTCAAAATGCATCAATTGATGTATGCATGAAGAATAAAAACTTAATGCATCAATTCAAGTAATTGACTAACTCTTCTTCTGACTGAAACAAAGCTACCAGATTTCAGATTTCTTCAGACCCAAACAATTCCTTTATTCCAAATTGTAGGTCGTTTTGGCTTTTCTAAATGCATTTCTTTCGCTATGCATCTAGACATAGTGTATAACTAGGTGCATATTAAAAGCAGTGTATCTAGAAAAGCCAAAATGAACTATAATTTGGAACGGAGGGAGTACCTATTAAAATTTCAGATGATTTAGTGATACTTGGTGATACACATATCTCACATGTGGCGACATCTCTCACAAATCACAATGGTCGTGAGCCATGTATGCCTTTGAGAGGATGTGCACCACCACTTTATCGAATCAATTGAAACTTTTTTCTCATGACTATATAGCAAAATGGTGTGTCCATGCAAGTTTTTAGATTTTTCTAGCTAGATTAGGGTATTTTTAACATTTATTTTTTTTAGTAAATCAACAAATAATTACAATAATAGGTAAACTTGCTTTGAAAATTGCAATGTATACACACAACATCGTAGTTTGGATCCATAAACACCCTAGTAAAGTTTCAGATGCTTGCCGGATAGTGGTAGTATGCATCCTAGTGAAGCATACATGTCTTACATATACTCAATGTGACTAAGTGAGATATGTAGTTGAATATGTGGGATTTGTAGTTCCACCTTCACAAAGTCATTAGAATATTATTGCCATTCTCACACACTAACAAGTCCAAAAAAAAAAAAAAGGGAAATAAAATAGAAATAGCAAATAGTAAAAAGCAAACGGAATAAAAACCAAAAATTAGCTCCCACAGGTTTTGAAACAGGTAGCGGTGGGCTAAACTCGGGAAGAGTTACCATCGCACTAGTGCAGTATTTTAGTTATTGGAGAGGGATAATATTTTCCAATATCTTAGGAATAGTTCGTCAAAAGCCCTCTCCCTCGCTTGGGCCGAAGACCAGCAGGCAGCAGCCCATCAGCGATAACAGGGCCAGCGCCCTTGCCGCTGATTAGCGTGCTTAATGACTAGGTTACCCTTTCAAATGAAAAAAAGAATTTAGAGAAGGCAATGGGAGGCAATGGTAGGCAAAATCAAGTACTGTAAAAGGGCTCTTAATTTATAGAGGTTCCACGAAGAGAGGCTGGTCAATTGGGATGCCTAAATCAATGTTAATTATATACAAGGGTTTAGGAAAAGAAAATTAGGAAAACCGCAAGACGTACTGTTCAGTGAAGAAGCATTCCACTGAAGAACGAGTCCTACTACGAGTGTCTGAATATTTGTGAGTAGTTGATGTTGCATGGCCTCTCCGATCCAGGGACGACTAAGCTAGCCCCAAATGTAAATGTAAATGTACATGTTACTGACCATATTGTACTGTAGCGCCACAAATTAACGACCAAGGAAACTTGGCATGCACGTACAAGGAAAATTGCATGAATTAGAGACACATAAGTGTTCGCTAGGCATGCACACCAAGTCATTGCATACTTGAAAACTTTGCTGTCATGGAATGCTCACTGAAAGATGCGTCTACATATAATACCCTCTTGATTCTTCAAGTTAAAAATTGAGTTGCTTGATGTGCAAGTCTTACTGTGCTTACACACGTACTACTCACTGGTCAGTCTTACAAGTCTAGTTTGTGAAAACTCCTGCATATATTCTACTGTGTACAACGCTGAATGCATGACTTGACCAGACAGTACGAGTTGAGAGTGCCAGCGTACTTGTGACTGATGAGTGACGATTGCTCGCTGTGGGTTTGAAGTCGTCAGGGTATCTGATGCCCTTTCACTGGTCGGCATTCATGCAACACGACCGCATCACACATCGATCTGTTACGCGGAAACGCGGGGACAGGGACTCGATCAGCTGGCTGTTCGACGAAAAATATGCTCCGTTTCAGCGTACGTCCAAGCTGAGACATTGACTGAAAAAGCATATAGCAGTATAGACCGTTTACCTGGCCAGCAGGCAGCTCGGAACGGTTCAAGTGCTGCTACTTGCCTACTTGTTCGTCCAAAAACAGATGCTAGTTAGAGCAATAATCTGTTGGACGTGTCGCGTACGTTTCGATGAACCATCTTACGCGCTCTTGGTTCGTGCTTTGGCACGCGTCGCGTACATGCATACACTTTTAGTACTCCTCCATTCTAAATTATAGTTCATTTTAACTTTTTAGATATATTGATTTTATATATTGATTTTACTATGCACCTAGTTATACACTATATCTAGATATATAGTAAAAGAAATGGATTTAAAAAACCAAAGTAAACTACAATTTAGAACGGAGGGAGTAGTATAATTCCGTAGGAGCTAGTATCGTTTAGCTTCATCAGCAAGTCATCAGCAGGAAAAAAATAGCACTCATTCACGTTTCTTATGCATGCATCAATGTTTGGACAAATGAGTTCTAGTGATGTGATCTTGGTTGATGAAATGGAATATTTTCAGATCTATGGTTGCGCACCAAATGCATAGGAAAGTATGGCATGGACGCATGGTGTATCTCATCATGAATATTGGTGAAAGCTTCAGAGAACCTGCTCCAAGGTTATCTTGCCATCTTCAGTGAATTTGCTTGGGGGAAGAAAAGCAAATCTTTAGAGTTCAGAGAAATTGCTTTTGAAGCTGTATATACAGTAGGTCATAGGTGTGTAAAGTGTTTACACATAGTAACGCAAATTCTGGACATGCAGACTGCAGTTGGTATATAGTTTCGAGCAAATTGTCAAACAGAGGAGTGCTAACCCTTTTCCCTTTGGCTGATACTATCATGTTTAGATCTATAAATCTCATATTCTCATGAGTCATATATATGACTTGATGAGATCTTATTTTTAAAACTCTCAAATGATAGACAGAGACCAAACATGAGACATTTTATTCCAGGGCGACCTGTTTTACAAGACACTTACACTCCCATTCCAACACCCTTACACAACACTAAACAAGACCGCTAGCCACAAATAATCGAACAAAGCAATGAAGTAAATGACTCATCAATACATATTTCATGAACCATACAACTCCTAACGGCGTATACATACCGACAAAAGAATAATTTGGCTAGCTTAGATCCTGAAAACCTCTCATGATCGAGTTTGACTCTGCATCAATCACTTAGTCTTGGGAGATGAGCAACCGCAGAGGTAGTCCCAAATGCTCTTCTTCACGCCGTTACGTCCCATCGTTCCTTCACCCAAGAGCTCGCTTAGCTCAACACGTCCAAGTGCTACAAGAAGATATTCCTGAAAATAACAAAATTATATTATCTCAGGCAACTTAATAATTGTGTAAAAGACAAACGACCTACATGGAGTAGTTGGTGATAGAATATAGCTAACATAATTGAGATCTGCAATTACCATATAGAAGCATGCATATGCCTAGTGGATATCCAGAGAAAGAGATTGTACGTACGTACCTGAAATAGAAGCTCCTCTGAAACTGATGAGCAATGAGGAATGCTTGGGTGTGGTGCCTTCGCTGCAAACCTGCTGCTCCTTTTATAGGCATAATATACCACATGTAGTAAGTTCGCTGAAGAGTATCACCCCCTTTACCTTGTCTTAGTAAATGTACGCGATTTTACCAGGAAAAGCTCGCGAGAATAGACCAAAACATGAATTTTCAGTGAAGAACGAGTCCAGCTTCCTGGACTTGAACAGGAAATGTGTGTGGTCATCTCGAAGAAAGTCCAGTGACAGACAGTTGGTCGCCATCAGCTTAGCTGAACCTACTACCAACGCTCTCAGTTTGTATGCGTATACACAGCGAGTCTTAGACGTCCAAGTATTGTTTAGCGCTGCACGTTTGAAACTCTGAATAACGTTGTAAACTGAATGCGACAGCTTCGTCACAGTATGACAGTATCGTTTTAACTCTGAATATGTACAGTGGGCTTCAGTCAATGTTTCATTTTGAGATCCTTGCGCGCATACGCGTATAAAACGGGAACTTTTTCTAAATAATATTTTTTTAACGATTAATTGAAAGAGTATGTTGCTGGTTACTAAAAAGTCGACGAGGGGCCTATCGGCCACCCGGGGGCCGACAGGGCTCAGCACGTGGATGGGCAGTATAGACAAGGTGGGCCCTTTCGCGGATAGACCTGTAACATCTACCGTGGCAACGCCAAGGCATGCAGTACTCGTCAGTCGTCACTTCGAGGACCAGAAACCATGGTCCATGGCACATGAAATTCATGGGGAGGCCAAGCACGGAAGCACCTCTCGTCGGGCACCACGGCGGCCGCCGGCGTCTTAGGAAATTGAACCGGCCATGATTGGACGGAATGGGAGAACTGCAACCGCTGCCAAGGTATCGCCCAAAAATCGTGAATTTCGCAAGGTTTTCCCAACGATTTCGCAGCAGCAGCAGCAGCAGGTGAGTGCAGGTAAAGCCTACGCGGCGCGGGAGCAGGGAGAGCGAGCCTGCTTTTGGTTACAAATTACCACTTCGATGTGCTAGTAGGGCAATGTGCACATAATTCTTTTTCCAATAAAAAGTCTACTCTTCGTTATTTAACAGATAAATAACCAAATTGCACTTGCACACCTGCAAAGATTACAAAACAAATGGAGTACAGTGGTAGCACGCTCGATCACACTCGCAAGCTTCTGCTATATATCCTAGCCTATCGGCCGGCCAACTATGACAGCCTTATTGCATATCCTATTATTATCCTGCACTATACAAAATATGTGTTGAACAATACACCAAGAATACTAGCTATCACACGAACGCATCTGTATGTATATAAATCTAGTTAAACACTGTAACTTTCACTGTGGAAGAGAGAAGCCTGAAGAAGCATCTATCAGAGACGACTAGCTTCAGTGGATCCACCTCAGTCATCCGTTTTGGACGAAGAAAAGCAGCTGCAGAGCATAGACAGCATGCTCTTCTTCACGCCGTTGTAGTCTTTCTCCATCTTCCTTCCCTAGCTTCTTGGGAAAGCTGCTGCTGCTGGTGGTGGAAACAATGGAAGACGAAGCCGGCCTGAAGCTAGAAAAGAACTGCTCTTGGATCCTTGATCTGATGAGCAAGCTGCAAAGCCGAAGCTGAGTGTGCAAACCAGCAGCACCCCTCAAGCTCTATATATATGGTGAGTGTGTGCCAATTGCCAATGAGGTTACAATCTTAGCTCTGAAGCTGTATGCAGGCGGGTCGTCTTGGGGATCTGGGAGACTTGGCCAGTGACGAGGAAAAGTGATGAGAAAACGCAAGAAAGAATCTTTGGGGGTCCTTACTGCACTTCTGCAGCTGCTTAGAGCATTTTGCATTCAGTCAGAGACGACCAACGAAAACTTGGCCCGCACGTGTGTGTGAATACACAAAATTGAACGTAGACCAGGACATGGTTAAACGTACATTACTACATTGTACTGTACTTATTACGCTTCTCACTTCAATTAAACTGATAGAGAATGTTCAAAAGTGTTATGGTTAAAAAAATGTTTATTTCTGAACGGCTTCTAGTAGCAGCATGACTCGCGGACAGCAAGTGCAGAGTGAGTGTGTGACTTGACCTGGGTCAGCTCTGATGCCTTCTGGTCGGAATGCATGGAGCACGACCACATATTTACGCGTTAACGGAGACTTTTCTCCGCGGCCTGATGCCTGATGGGGTAATAAAAACTTCCCTTTGGCTCTTGGCTGAAGCATAATACTACTGAACCATTGACTTGGTTTATTTTAAGACTGTTGCCTTTTCTGCCGTGTTTGGAACGGTTCAGCACTTTTGCTCCTTTTTCTTTTCCTTTTCCTTTTTCATTTTTTAATGATCATATTTTGACATTACAGATTTTGGTGCAATTTTACAAGTATAATAAGTTTAGTTAAGGTTAGAAATTGTGAGTTGGAATAGAGGCATAGAGCTAAATTACAAAAAAACATTTTAGAAATGATGGAGCAGTATTTATGTTCTGTTTTGATGCCTAAGGTCTATTTGTGCTTGTGTGTGTCCATGAAGAGATACCTGTGCAACAGCTACGCGATGCACCCACCTTGCAAGTTGCAACAACGACAGAGTTTGAGAGTATCGTGTATCTTGTTCCGAAAGAAGAAAGAAAGGAATAAGCAGAGTATTGTTCAGTTATTCTCTTTTGTTTTTCATTCGGGTACAAATAGTTGTAGTTGCTAAGCTTCCAGTGAAAGAAAACACTTTTACGGGCCTGCAGTTGCTCTCCCAATGCATAGAACATGAGATGACAAATCTCAGAATACTCCTGTCAACTTCGGAGCCCCTTCTTTCAGTTCACTGAAACCGGTGGGGATGCTGCCCAAGTGCCTAGGATCTTACATTCTTACTTCTTAGGGAAGGCTTGCTTCTTCTTTTTATTTTACTATAGAAAATAGAAAAGTTCTGGCTCCTACAACTGCACATAGTTACTCCAGTAGGTTCTTATAATGTATTATCGTAGATTAAAAAAGGGAAAAGAGCACACGAAATAAAGAAAGTAATCATGAGTAAAACCTGTTATTCCCCATCTATTGACAACAAAAATGTCAACAACAATAACCTCAAAATCAATACTGTGAGAGAAAATATTGTACCATGACTGATAAGCCAGGCTAATAAGCTTTAGCAGACAGAGAGAGAAGCTCGAATTCTCCTAGCACCACCGCTAGATCCGTCCTGCTTGAAACTATGCATAGGACAATGTTATATCGCTATCGAAGTCATTTTTATATAGGAGTGTTTGTGCGTATGAAACATGAATTTGAACTAGCAAAGAATTTTTTTTTTCTCTAGCTTCACAACGTGACCGTGGGTGAGAAAATCAGTTGTTAGAATCAAAGAAGTTGGCTAGAGTAAATTCATCACACCACATGTTCTATATAGCCTTCTACTGGCACATAACCCAGATTTTAATTTGGTGTACTAGTGTTTCATTAAATCTCATTTTTTATAGTTTATTTGAAATTCAGCGCGTCGGTGAAGTGCAAGATGATGTATATCCATCACAAACGCCACGCACCAGAGATGGAGTTGAGCTCATTTTAGGAGCAAAAACAGGGGAAAGCCCAAACAGAGGAGTACGGTGTTTTACATTGATACCCAACGAGGCATCAACACAACTAGAGTAAACATGACCAGAAACAAATTGAATCAAACAACTGAGAGGATCGACTCGTTACATCTTTCACACACAACAACAACAAATACATCTAAAACAAACAGACACGAACAACAATTAGCACATTTGGCAATCTCAGAACATGGAGCTGTGGTGCATTGAGCTCTAAATCAGTCCGTCGTCTGGGGTGAGGAGCAGCCGCAGAGAAGCTTCCAGATGCTCTTCTTCACCTTGTTACGCTTAGCGTCTCCCATCCTTCCTCCAATGGCTGCCGCCTACCGGGCAACACAAGCTGAGAATCTGAGATGCTCCAAGAAGATGTTTCTGAAAACAGAAAACAGAACGCCCGACATGAAGTGCGGAAGTGCAAAACTGATGGTGCCAAACTAGTAAAAACTACCCGTAGCTGCCTTCCAATACTGCAACTAGACCTGCAAATAGTACAGGGTATGCAACTGCATCTCCAGGAAAAGAAGATATACCTGATGAGATTCTGAGAAGCAGCACCTCTGAAACTGAACTGAACTGAGCAAGGCAGGCTTGGCCTCTTATAGGAGTGTATCCCATGACACTTGGTTTAGTAACAAGATTTTACTCGCAAAGTTCACGAGAACCCACATGAATATTCAGTGAAGAAGTAGTCCAGCTTCCAGGAGTCGTTCTTGAGACGTGTGGGGTTCCCAGTGGCTGGCAACTGCTCGGCACTAGCTTACTGCATTGCCATGCTCGGACAGAAGGAGCCTTGGAGTCCAAGGAAGTCGAAGCACTGCGTGATGTTTGATGAAAAGAACCTGTAGAATCAAAGGTAGTTACGTACAAAATGCAGTGGAGTTTTGAGGAGAATGTGTCGGGGACTTTTGTGCGTGCGTGCGTGCGCGATATACGCGTTAAACAAACCTACCCTACGCAGGGTCCTGTTGATGTTCGAAATATTCTAGAATCCCCAATTCCCAATGGACAACAATAGGGACCGCACGGGAGATGTACGAGCACCGGCGAACCGGAGGCCGCGCCGGCGGCGAGGATGCAGCATGCAGGTCAGGCTCGGTGTTGCTGTTGCCTTGGCCAGTTCGCCGGAGGGCTGGACACGCGGGCATGGTCTGTTGTCGTCTGACGACGTTCCTACGGCCATTGGACCCAACGAGGGCGAACAGGATATTTCCGACAATTCGTGCCGGGGCGTTCGCTGGGCTAAATTACGGCCCAGTTAGCTAAGACTGCCTTATGTGGAGGCCCGTTTAATGATTGGGTCCATGTGGCGTTGACAGGCGTCGTCTTTCGCGATAGTTTGGTTTTGCTCCATCGTCGACACAACGCCTCCCTCGTGTCTCAAATCCGCGCGCATTTGACCCATACCTGGTTTTCTCCGGTAAACGTGAACGTGGCATAACGTGGCATGTAGCGGTGCTTTTACAGACACCCGGTGCGGACGGTCTGAACGCCGTCACAGCCCCGTCTCCCACACCTCCGCCTCCCGCCGTCCCGCGTCTCCCTCGCACGGCCCCGTCTCGCTCGCCTCCGCCTCCCGCGTCTCCCTCCCTCTGATTCCATCCTGCTCGGTGCCCCCGATTAGGCTCGAGGTCCCTTCCCCCGGTTGCCATGGCGCCCAGCACGCCGCGGGTTCTCCTACCACAGTCTGCGTCAGAGACGCAGATGCCGCTAGGAGCGAGCGGGCTGCCGCTGATCTGGTGCCCGGACTGAGGTATGGGGAGGATTTTGGAGCTGATTTCGAAATCAGATAACCACCAAATGGAAAGGTTCTTCAAATGCCCGAGGAAGTACAGAAAGGTTAGTTTCTTGTTTGTAATTTCTTCTTCTAATTTAAGAGTTAGGGTTTGTACAGTGCTTACTGAATTTGTTTTTCGTTTCCGTTCCCTCTTTGTGAATTCTACATGTTTGAAGAAGAATATGCCAACTTTCTTGTTCATTATGGGATGCTTCAAGAGTCTGAGATGTGTCATTACCGTCCATTGGAGGAGGATGTGCAATCTGAGATGGTTCAGCAGGCTAAAGCAGTGAAGAAAGAATCTATAGCTCCAGATAGGCAGGGAGGCACGAAGAAGAAGAAGAAGCAAGGACAAATGAATTGTATGATGTGTCTTGGTGTTGCTGTACTAGTGGTTGTTAGGGTTCAATTCTGCCATCCTCCTTGTATTGGTTCTGATGCAAATGTTTTAAGTGACATATTGTGTTAGTGTTGTAAAATGGGTCAACTTCCTTGATCCTCATTTATCAATGTCAATGACATGTGAACCTCAATATTGTGATGCAATTATGTGTCCAGTTCCTTTCCATGTCATTTTTCATTCAAATAAAAGAACACACATGTTCACAAAAATAATAATAGAACACACATAAGTGCAAATAGATAACGTCATACAATGGATAATTGTCGTACTGCAGTACTTAAAGTTTGGAGTACATAATTGTCATACATAATAAGTTTCGAATACATAATAATTATTTAAGTTTGGGATACACCCAGCCACCAGCCACACAAACATGTCACAGCTTATCAGATTGCCATGGAGGAAGCACCATTATTGGACCAGTTGTAGATATCTTTGGAGTAGGCTTGGACTTCTTCGGTTCTTGAGCTGAAACATGAGCAGATGCAGTAAAAAAATCAGTGCTTATAATATGACTACAAGTGGAACAGAAAGGTGCCGTTGGCCTTAAAAATGACGAGCACTGATAAGGTACCCATTACTAGTTAAATTACACCGACTCCAAGAGAATCAACCATTCTGAAACAAAAGCAACTGAAAACTACAGGAATCGATGTGAGGGTGCGAGGCTCAGCGCGGAGACAGTGGTGCCCGTCGCGCCTGTCCGAACACGAAGCTGTGCGTCGTCACACAAGCCTCGCTTCAACGCCCCACGCCTCGGCAACCGGTGCGGCGGCGCAGCGATGTCTGCCGCCGTGCACCGCTCGAGCTAGGCTTTCCGATTTGGGGGACTGACGCCGTGACGGCGTTCAGGGACGGGAAGGGGACAACCGGAGACCTCTTTTATTCAGATGTGGGCCGAGTCCGACGTGGCTGCCAGGTCGGACAAAACCGGGCTCCAAACCAGGTATGGGGCAACTGTGCGCGGATTTGAGAGATGAGGGAGGCGTTGTGTCTGGTTTTGACGATCAGGGAGCAAAACCAAACTATGGCAAAACCAAACTATGGTGAAAGATGAGGGAGGGAACGTGGACTTTTTCCTATACGATTCCATTCCAGCACCAGCCTCAGCCTGCAAGGCTGCAAACCCCTCCACCGTCCGGCCCACAGTTTTGCTTTTGCTAGCCTCAGCAGACAACAACTACTGGTAATAATACTACCGTGTCGGGTTCAACATAGAACGAGAATGAACCATGAGGCAAGTTGCAGCTGTTAAGCAACCGAGAGTTTCTATTTCGGTTCTTGGACACCTCTCTTCCAGTCTAAATTCCAGTGATTTGCCCACAGGAAAGAGACCTCGGTGGTCACTGATAACTCATGAACGACTGCTAAAACTGCACCTGGAGCCAGAGCTTTACTAATCTTGGAGGACCAATGCAAGCCACCGTTTCTTGGGCTTTCTAGACAAGTAGAGAGCCTTCTGGACGCTTAATTGCCATCATAGTATGTCCAGCTGGCAATGCCCTCCCAACCGTCAGAAACAGACTCCATCACCTTCGCCTCAATCAATCCTCAAGGCACAAAGCTAACCTAGGCTCCTACGAATAGTGTCAGTAGGGGATATTTGGCTCGTCTCCAACAATCTTAAACCTGCACGACTACTCCAACTCAGAGCAGAACCTGAACTCTTCACAGGAACAGCATTACTATATATGCAGCTGCCTCTTCGCCTCGGCCTTCCTGCACCACCTGCATTTCCTTCCCAGCTTCAGCTTCACACTTTCACAGCCTTCGTGCACCGGCGAAGAACTCAGCAAGAAACTCGCAGCAGGTCCAGGCATGGCAACCGAGAAGCGAACCATTGGCATGGGCATGGACTACTCGCCGTCCAGCAAGGCCGCCGCGAGGTGGGCGGTGAGCAACCTGCTCAGGGCCGGCGATCGGATCATCCTCGTCCATGTCCTCCCCAAGGGGGCAGACGCCAGCCACAAGGAGCTCTGGAAGAGCACCGGCTCGCGTAAGTAAAAACATCTGTCATTGGGTTTTCACTTCTGTTAGTATCTCTGTTAAGTTCAGACTTCTCGATCACAAAGATTGCCATCTGACAGCGCTGTTGTTTCTGTTCCTTTTTTTTTTTTTTTTTTTTTTTTTTTGGTAATCTGAAGCTTTGATTCCTCTACCGGAGTTCATGGAGATGAACGTGCAGACGAGGTACGGACTGAACCCTGATAAGGAGATACTGGAGATTCTGCAAGCTGCATCCAAGTCGAAGCAGGTAATATCTCCACAGCAGCTACTAACTTGTTGACAGAAATTTCTATTATATGCGATCATGCAGTTTGTTCACTCTTTTTTAAGGGTTTTTTGTTTCATAAAAATTTAAACAGAAGAATATAGTTTGCAACCGATACTATCCAAATTTCAAACCTCTACAGAACTGGGTAATATAGTTAGGATTCCATCAGAACTGCATCCAACAAGGAAAAAGAAAGAAATTCATTCACTCAAATTCTCATATAGATTTGTGCTGTCAGAGGTCAGGTCAATCATCATGAGAACATAATCTCAAATTTAATCAAGTTAGGGTAGCTGGCTAGCTGCTACATGGTATTTTATATCATAGCTTCCCTAAACATCAAACTAGATGAATCATTTTCAGACATTACTGCCTCTTGTATTATCTTCTAATAGTGTGAATCCCTACGTGAACCAATCAGGACAAAACAATGGGCCAAGCACTTCCCAACTAGTAAACAACTAGCTGAATTGGTAAGGGTACTGAGTCAGCAGCTATATGAAAACACCGTTTGCTCATACAGCCCATAGAGCTCTCCATGGCATTCCCTTGAGATTATATGCACAGCTTTGTCAACCCCGCTTTTTGTACTTTGGTAAGGCTAAAGGCAACAGCCAAACACTGCAAAAGGTTACGTGTCACTTGCCTTTCATGGCTCCAACTATCTATGGAATTACTTTTCTTTTTGGAGGCAACAAAAGATAATAGTATAATACTGTATCCAAATATGCTGTTTAGTAAAATTTTACTCTATGTCGGCTTGATCAGGTGGAAGTACTAGCAAAGATTTACTGGGGTGATGCAAGGGAGAAACTCTGTGAGGCGGTAGATGATCTCAAGGTGGACTCATTTGTGCTTGGTTGTAGAGGCTTAGGGCCACTGAAAAGGTTAACATCTAACCTCTCCTCTGTCAAACTACAAGTGCTTAGTCCTTGGCTTAACACAGGTCCCTTAAATTTTTACATTGGATCTAAAAGCAGGGCTCTCCTTGGAAGTGTCAGCAACTATGTAGTAAACAATGCAACATGCCCTGTTACAGTGGTGCGCGGACCAACTGGATCGAGTGCCTGATCGTTTCTGCTTAAAGGTGGAACTTTTGTAGTGCAATGATCGCTCATCGTTGTACAACTGGGTTGACGTCGTTTGTGACGATGATGTGTTAGCTGTGCTAATTAACTTAAGTGTTATTACTTGACATCTGATGTCCAGTCGTGATATCTGTGACTTTCCCTCTGTTAAATCTTATTTATATTCATGTTTTTCTTTGTGAAAGTAAGAAAATCTCTACAGACCATTTGAAAGTGTCATTGGTGATTCTGCTTTTAGCGTGACAAGGCTTCCCTACTTTAAAGATAAATGATTATTTCACATGTTTCTGAAGAATGAATGACAACAACTGTAGTTGCGTTTTTTTGTATAAGTTATTTTGGCACTTGGTAGCTGCTTTGTTGAGGTCTAAAGACCTACTGATAGGGAGGTCTTTGTAGCAGAAGGCCATTTCCAAATTAGAAGTACTTATTTTGCAAACAAAAACAAGACTGCAGGCAGAAAAGACATGCAAACCTCACATAATAATATAATAATATTTATTCTAAATGGCAGAAAGATGTGCTTTATTCTTAAATAAATAGCAACAGTGCTCTATACAATGCGAACCATCTATTCTGTATTTTCTTGCACAAATGTAAGAGTAAAAACTCTAAGATGAATACAATGTTTGCAAGAATGAGCCATCATGGAAGCACATGGACCATAGTGATCAGAACATCTTACCAGTGCCATCTTTGCGTGGAACAGAATCTTCAAGATCCATTCTGCGCCAGCTCCCAGCCAAAGATGGCAGCTGGTCAGCCTTATCATACAACCCAAGAAGACCACCTGTGTGAATAAACAGAACTTTTCTCCCTTTCCACTTGGTTGGATTGTCAGCCATGTCTTTTAGCAATCCGTAAACCGCCTTCCCACTGCATTAAAATGATGATGAACGTATTTTTATACAGTTTATGACTAGCAAATACCAAACATAGACCCCATGCCATATATAAATTCAGGCATAGGTTGCACCTGTAGACTGGATCAAGGACAATGCCTGTTGCTGCAGCTATGTCTTTGACAAACTTAAGCTCCTCAGCTGTGTTCATGGCGTAGCCTAATCCCTTAGCCTGTCAAAGAGAAGTTCAAGAGAATGTCAAATGTTCAGTGACCGTTACAAAATTTCAATTATAAATTGGAGTTTATAGATGAACTTTATGGAGTTAGCACACCAAAATGATTTACAAATAAATAATGAAAGTTCCAAAGTGTACTTACATTTTCGATACTAACTATATCCTTTGAATCCAAACCCGAATGAAGTCCATCAATCAGGCCTTGGACATAGTCATAGAAGTATTCAGGATCATCACAAACAGAGAATGCATGGACCTATCCACAAGAGGATATTAGTCTGGAAACTTCAATGACAGATAATAAAATAAACAAGTTTCACAAAAAAATACAATAAACAAGGTTAGATTGTACTTTTGTATTTAAGCTGCTCAATCCGGATCCTAAACCAAGGCCAGCAATTGTTCCACCACTGCATGAAGTTAAATATTATCCAACAATAAAGTGATGCCTTGAAACTCAGATTCAGCATAAGAACTACACAAACAAAATTACCCATAAGAAGTATACCTGCCACATGCAACAACCATATCGTCAAACTGAAAACCAGCAGATTGCTGAATTTGTTGCTCGATCTCCTTATTGCCTCAATATATCCCCTGAACAGTAAGATTTATAAAGATCAGGCTGCAGTTTCTAAACTAAATTCATTTGCGAAAAAAATATCCTAATATAGTATGTGCCAGATTATTTGAAATCCAACCCTTTACATCATGTAATCTTGAATAGTTATTATTTTATTAGCCTCAGGTTGACTTGGTCAATAAATTATGTATTGTTTACACACAAAGCAATTTCTTACATCACATCCCACCAGCTAGCTAGTATACTGCACTACATTGATACTGAAATGTCTTGTATGATATAATATGATTCAACATCAATACTGAAATGTCTTAACACAGAGTATAGAATAATACCAAGTTCCCAATGAGTTTGATCCACCAACAGGAATCACGTATGGCTTCCTTCCTTCTTCCAGAAGCCTTTTTTTCAGCAGATCAGCTAAAGCCTACACCAAATAAGTCCATGTTATATCCAAAAAGATACTAGGGTAAGTACCAGTGCATAGCGGCACAAAGCACAGTTTTTGTTTACCTAAATGTAAGCTACTTGATTGGTTCTCTAGAGAAGTGACTAACCATGCATGAATGACAAGAAACATAAAGCAGAACAAAGGCATTGGTACGATGGCCATGCAGAAGAACGATAAATGTTCAAAGCGATATTTAAACAAAACAAGCCTCTGGGGCTCCTACGCCAGAAACCACCGCCACGTCACCCTAAATATCCACAGCGGTCGGATCTTCGCGTCAACGGCCACAATCTCCTCCACCCGCTTCAGCTTCTGTCGATTCTAAGCGAGAAGCGGCTTCTTCCTCTATTTCACACTTCCAGCTTCTGATTCTTGTCCAAGCCAATATATACCTCAGCTTCCGCTTCTCCATCTCAATTAAAAAGAAAGCTTCTCTCTCGTCCTCTACCTCGCGTTATCTCCCGACGGCGACAGGCGTCAGCGGCGCCACGCGCCCACGGTGGTCGCTTTCCTCCTCCGCCGCCATCTCCTCCTCCTCCTCTCCCCTTCCCTCCTCACATAGCAGCAGGCGGGAGGCGAAGGCGTCGCTTGTGCCAAACCCTAGCACGTGCGCCGGACCTCCTCGTCGTCCTTCTCTTCTCATCCTCCTCCTTCGCCAAGGGATCGATCTGTGGTGCATTGGTTTGTTTCAGCCTGTGTCTCGTGTTGTTTTAATTTGGTACGTACAGTGGGCTCCAGTGGTGATTCATGATTTGGAATTGGAAATTTAGTGATAGTTGGAGCTGAGAGAGGAGATGGATGTGGCAATTCTGATTTGGACACTTAAATTTGGTGAGTCCAGTACAATGTGCTGATTTCTGATTTTTTTTTTTTTCGTTTGGATTTGGTGATGCATTGATCCCTGCACCAAGCCCTTGGGAATCTAATCAAAGGCTCCCCTGCAGAAAAGGGGGCCGACTATGAGTGATCTTCCTGAGGTTCCTGATCTTCCTACAGGTAACCACAGCCACAGCTCAGAAACAAGTGCCAATTCTTCAGCGATCTGCACACATGGAATTGAAATGGCGTTGACTGGTGCTAATCCTTCACCCTCTGTTTTCTTTTAATTATCAGGTTTCCCTAATCTCTTTATATTTGAAGGTGCTCATTGATAAAAGATTAATCGTATTTTGTAGTATAGCTGACCAACCTTGTGCACATTTCTACCATTCTGTTTAAGTACGACCATTCCTGTGCTCATGAGTGGATGAATTCAAATGGACAGTTTCATTATGGATAAACTTTGTGGTAGTTTTATGGGATTTTAGGCTACAGAGGCTACACCTTCTTTCCTCACCTAGCTTATCAAATCACATGTATTTTAAGAAAACCATTGTTTAAAGCAGATGCCTATCTACAGATCTAAGGACAAAAAATGCAGATTTGATATACAGGAAGGAGCAATCAAAATAACAATTCTCAGTGTTATTTGTGAATGAACTTCACTATACTTCTGGTGCAGGTGCCATTGAAAAAACAAGGGACATATAGCAGTAGTAAAGGATTATGAACAAAAGCAGTTCCTTCTTTGAGGGTAAGCACACCAGCCAAGTCACCCTAAAGGTTTACTATTCCATATTTAAATGCTATGTGGATTTCTGTACTAGCTGCTTGCCTTGTATTCTATATTATTAGTAAGATAGAGTGTTTAGATTAGGCTTGTATCAATCTTAATGGGTGGTCTAACTTTGTACTGGACGAAGCTCAAGTTTTGGATAGCTCAATCTGAACATATGCTGAAATGCGTGTAGCCTATGCACCCTATGTCGTGTGTCAAAGCTATTCCAGGATATAAGCACAGCCCAATAGATATGGACATGGAAATGAAGGAAGTTACAAGTACAGAACACATAGGCAAATAACCGACCGACAACAGGTTAGTATCTTTTTTTTTTTTTTTTTTTTTTTTTTTTTTTTTTGGGGTGGGGGTTGGTCATGGACTTCTATGCTTCAGATCAGTCTACCGTACAACCCATAGAGTTTGAGAGAGAGCTTTTCTGGCTTTCAGGAAATCTTGTAGTTAATGCTCATGCTCAGATTAGTTTTTTATAGGGTACACTTCATAATTTACACTATTACACACAGGATTCTGAAGAGCAAAAGCAGCTCTGCCATTTCGAGTTTGGCCCCATAGCTTCCAGAAATTGTGAAAATCAGAGGATAGCTTTAAAAAATATTCTGTTGGGAGTATCTAATGGTTTAGTTCTATGAATGTTGCTATTATCCACGATGGAGTCCTGGATGCTCACCAACGAGCTGAAATCCTATTTCTGAGATCTATAGAATACGATAAAAGCAAATTCAGTTGAAAAGATTGTTTTTTTATATAATGTTCCTATGAGTTATGCACATGTCTTGATGGAAAGGGAAAGAGATAGAGAATGGTGATACTTATAGTTAGTAACAGACTCCCAAAAGACTCTTTACAGTGCTATTGGATTTAGCTTTTCAGAGACTTAACTCATGCCTATGTTCTCTGACTCTTTGCAGAAAAAATAAATCAGCTGTGAGCTTCAGAGGTGCACATGATATGCTTGAGATATATCTATAGCTACCTTTCTTCAGGATACCACTGAATTGTGGGTTCACATCATCTTTTTTTTTTTTTTTTTTGTGTGTGTGTGCTCAGATTTAGATTCATGAAGGTTAAACATAGGTTCATTGATTTCTTCTATGTCCACAGTATGCAGTTGCAAATTTGCCTACATCAAAGAATGATGATCCTTAGAACACCAGGAAAGGCCACTTCACGGCGAGCTTATTCAGGAGAACAACCAAAATAAGTGAATTTATTTGTTTTCAGAAAGGTCCATGGCTAGATATAAGGAATTTGCTTTTCAGTATAGCTGCACTACTACACAATTGGATGATCCTGTGTCCAGAAGAGAGCAGGGGAGAATATGCAATAAGGGTGACAAGACTCAAGCAGATTGCTTCAAGGCCAGCAAGGATATGCTGCTGATCCAGGTGTCTGATGACTGGGACAGATACATGTTTGAAAATGCTCTGAACTGGGGAAATGACAAGATACCAGAGGAGGTCATGAAGAAACTGGAATACAATGACGAGAGTGAAGATAGGCATGGGAAGCGATGGATCAGTCTCCTTCCTGTTGATAATAAGTAGTTGAGATCTAGGAGGGAGGAAGTGACTTTGGAGTCTTGTAACAAGTGTGTGTGTTGCGAGTGTTTTAATGCTGTAATCCTGGATAGGGGTAACCCCCCTGAACGCTAAACGCTGAACGCTGTATGACATTGGTCCTTGCTATGCAATGACAGGGGCTATCAGATATTCAAAAAAAAAATAAAAATAAGTGAAACCAGTTCTTCTCAGATTTGCAGTCAGTGCTTATCAGATATTTCTAGCAGTTTCAGTTTCATTTGTCTTAACTGACACCAGTTCCAGGTCCCATTATCCCTATGTACCATGGTTTATATATATGGACAGTCATTCTAAATGTTTGCAAACTCAAATCTCCCATTGTTGATTCAAATATTTGGCATAGCAGAGAAAAAGGTAGAACCTGAATATTTTTCTTACTATTAAACTGAATATTTGGACAGCTGTAGATGCATATATGAAGTATGAAAATCTGTACCATGTGTTGCTAGCTTCATTTATTGGCTATCAATTAATTATAATGGGCATGGCAACATTCCTTTCAGGTTATAATAGACATGATTGGAAGTGCATGTGAAACCACTGACAAATTATTTGATGAATGGCGTAAGAGCTATGGGTTAGGAACCTACCATGAAACAAATTTTGGTCCTACACTATTGGACAATGCACAGGCCGCAAAGATCAAGTAGCAGGAACAGAAGTAAATTGTGGGGAAGGTCAATTGCATGCTCAGAAGTAAATTTTGGACAATGCGCACCCTGTTACTAGTAACATAAATAAAACATGAAGAAGATCTTACCACACTGCCAACTTTTCCATACTCTTCTTTTGACACAAGATCAATGTGTGCCCCAACTAGTCTCTCAACAAGAAGATTGCCAACCAAACCAGGGTCATTATCCACAAGAATCTGAAAATGGTCACCGAAAAAGCAAATTATGCCAAAGCATTCTACAGATTTCACATCACCAACAACACAAAACTGACCTTGGAGGTACGTAGTATCAGGTAGCAATCAAGATTCAGATACTTCGCAGCCACAGCTGTGGCACGACAGTGGTTGCTCTGTATACCACCAACAGTGATAACACAATCTGCGCCTTGCGCCACGGCATCTGCCATCAAGAACTCCAGCTTCCGGACCTTGTTTCCACTCAACTGCATTCCAGATAAATCGTCTCGCTACAAATCCCAAGAAAAGTCCGTATCAGAATAAAAATGTCAAATTAACATCAATTGCAATTTTTCGATTGAATTTTAATGGAACTGGAGAGACTGGTTGCTCTTTTGTTGCACCTTGATCCATACTTCCGTGCCTTCCGGCAAATTGGGCAGATTCCATTTGTGAATTGGTGTTGGGAACTGTTTCGAATTGAAAACATAATTCACGAGTCAAACAAAAGTGATCAACTCAGACAAGTTAAAAGTCAATTCGAACTAATCTGAAGTAATGGATAGAGCAGGCAGTGGGGCAAGAATAGATGGGGAAGGGCAGCAGCTTACATGGCCGAGCGAGAAGGTATGGGAAGGCATAGGGGAGAGGTGCTTGGCCCACGCCGGCGGCGCGTAAGGCTTCTTCGAGAGGAAGCCCCCGATCTGCGCGGTGGAGGGAACTCCGGCCACCCCGGTGGTGTTGATTCCGGCCATCCCCCGCGGCGCCGCGGCGACAGGACTCAGGTGGCGGTATAGATGGTAACGGCGAGTGGACTGCGACTTCTGCGATCAAAGTGCGGCGGCGTGGTCCGCGTGGGGAGATTCGGGAGAGGAGGCCAGGAGGGGTTTAAGTGAGGAGCGAGGTGTTTGCTGGACTGCTGGGCCTTTTCTCGCGAGCAGGCCCTGCTGGACTGCTGGGCTGTTGGCTTCGGCCATGGAGAGTTTCCACGACCAGAACTACAGAAGGCGGCCCGCGCGCCAGTTAGATGGGCCAAAACCTGCCGGGGTCCAGCCCAACTATAGGCCTAAGGGCACGATTGGTTTGCAGTCTAGCGTGAACAGAAATTTATTCATGATCAAAGCTTCAGAGGATGAGATTCGAAAGAAAAAAATTGAGAGCATAGCCAAATTTTGGCAAACTAGTTTTTGTCAAAGGAACATCGAACGCATCTACAATGACAAACGTAAATTAAATTATGATGGATTCTAATAAAGCGTGACAAACTCTTTCAATAGAGAAAGGTATAGGTCGGCTTTGATAATAATGAAATTAAATGCACACACTACACATCAATCGAGTTCAACATTTGCATTCCGAAAAATAAATACTCCCTCAGAAAAAGAGCAATTCTAACACATTAACAAATCAAATCAAAGCATACTAAATTCTAGATATGAGAAAAAAAATCATGAGACATATTTTTATCTGTACCAATTTGATGTCATTAGTAATTTATCTAAAACTGGCTAAATTTTAGATACTTTAACTAAGAATGCATCTAACATTATCAATTCTTATTCTCTCTATTTTAAATTATAAGATATTTTTAGATACATTGCTTTTACTATGTATCTAGACATTGTGTATATCTAAGTGCATAAAACAATCTATGAATATAGGAAAGTTAAAAACGTCTTATAATTTAAAAAGAGTAGCAAATAATAATCTTAGCATGATCGTTAAAGTTGTTGGGTCAATCTATTTGATTACGGGATCTACTCAAGTTTATGGACTACATTGTCTGCAAAATTAATATGTCTAGATCAGCTATGAGTGTGTACAGTAAAAATTATCTAGTAGTATATATAAGTTAACAACATGTTTGGATTTGGATCAGCTAGACCTTGTGGGAAGCCAATCCTTGTAGTTTGCCAACTCAAACCATTGTCTTCATGGCACTCTATCTAGAAAAAAGGGAGCACTAGTTTGGTGAAACACGTGTACGATGGCCCAACAGAGATCGCCCGTTCAATTCGTCGAGAATACCTACTCCGTAGTTATTTAAAATTTGACACTATTAGAGCATCTTCAAGATATTAGCAAAAAAAAACTAGTCAATTTTCGATGATTTAGGTACTCTCTAAAATAGATTTTACAAAAAAAATATTATGGTGCTCCATCAGACTCTATATAGGATGGCCAGTGAGGAAGGGTATCTCTAAAAGTAAAGACCGAGTAAAGAGGGATGAAAAACTAGTTATTTTGGATAGGCATATGCAGAGTATTGGGAGCATTTTTTTTTTAGCAATAGCTAAATTTAGCTTTAGAAAGCTAGTATGTTGGAAATGCTCCGGGTGATGGATTCTGAAACAAATCAAGACAAGAGAAACTTTCTCCAGTACTCCGTACAAGAGATGAGAGAAAGGTAGTATGAGTCAGCTTTGATAACAAATCAAATGCACCACCCATTGTCCATTGCACACCAAACAGGTCAGTCAACATTACATTATGATGCGTCGACTATGAATCTCTACTATAATGTCCCACTCGAGCTCATAAAATAAACGGCTCCACGAAACAACGCCATGGGCTAAGATTATAAGTTTGATGCATCGTGGTACAGCCTCACCCTCCCGTCGAAGCTGTGCTCGCGACCAGCCTTCGAATCCATCGATCACCGCATTAAAAAACCACCACGCCTCCCTCATCTGCGCGGAGACCGCGATCGCCAACGACGAGATCGACAGGACGACGCCTTCCTCATCTGCACGGAGACCGGGATCGCCAGCGACGGGATCGACAGGATCGCGGCGGCCCGGCGCTTTTGGTGCGATCTCGGCGCCGTGGACGTTATCGTGCGCGCGACGACAGAGGAACGGTGACGCCGATCATAGAGCGGCGGACGTGATAGCGGTCTCGGGGCGCTGGACATTATTGCGGCATCGCCGTGTGTTCGGACGGCAGCGCAGCGCTCGCTTTGGTTCGCCTCCGTGTCGTCAACCGTCCACGTCCATCGATCAAGGGAGGAGCAAGCGCAGTGGAGCCATCGAGGCCGCGCGGACAGCCTCCGGGAGTCCGGGCAAGGCGAGGCTGGACGGTACAGGGCGGGGACCCGGCAAGGCCAGTCAGGCGCGCCGCCGCTCTAGGCGCAGCCGGGCGGGGTAGCCCCCACGCGAAGACGCGTCGAGGCTGGACGTTGCTGCGGCAAAGGCGACCAAGAGCGGCGAGATCCCCAAGTCAGTCACCGCCATCTCCTGGAAGGACGTCGCGGCTACTGCCAAGAGTGGCGAGTTGTCCAAGGCGGTGACTGGCGACAAGCTCTCCATGGCCGCCGTGCATAGATTGGCTGGTTGTTTGTCCACTCCACACATGCTACTTCGTGCTCCTTCAAGATTCCCAATCTGTTGGAATCCAATAGCAAAAGAAAACGAATGACTGCAGTTCTGCAGAATGAAGATGATCAAATTCTTCTTATTGCAAAAGAGCAGACAGGTTGCATGGATCGATCTACTAAGGGTGCATGGATCGATCTACTCTCCCAAGCCTGCAGATCCGTGGATCGATCACCAGCAGATTCAGAGGATCCGACAGCGGCAACAACAACAGGCGTTCTTGGTGCAGTAAATGCAGATTCAGAAAAGTTCTTTATTGGATTCGATAGTCACTGCAGTTGAAAGTTACTCTGATGTATATATTGACTAATACCATTGAGATCAGGTTTTTCTATTTTTACTACTTTGGATTTTATCTGACAGGGCAAAAGGAATAGGCATAATGACAGGACCACTGCAACAAGAATTATATCATTTTTCTTGGTTTACAACTACCTTCTGTGTATGCGTTGCCAATTTCTTGGTAAAAACCTGTTTATACATTCTCCTATGTTTGATGATTGATTAGCAATCTAGCAGGGGTCAATATAATTTTGTTCTTTTTTGGTAGGTTTATATTCCTTCTCAGCAGGTGTTCGATTATAGATCAAACAGAGGTGATACCAGTGTTTCACTTTTCTTTTATGGAGACGTGAATCTTAGCATTGACAAATTGCTCTGCACATGGCATTAGTCTGCCCTGTAGTGTAGTCAAGATGATATCTTAGCTTGTGGATGACATTGATGCAGCATTTAACAGTTTTTTTAATAGGCATGTTAGTATTTCTTTTTTTTTTTCCAATTACAGCGCATCTTGTGTTCCTACCCACGTCCCCATCCAGGCAGCCATGGCTGCTCCTGTGTCCTGTTTATTTTTTTAAAAAATTCAATCATACCTATATCGATTATGATATTTTTCTGTCTTCACGATGAATTACTAATTTCTTGTTCCATTGTGTACAGTCTTTTTCTGCAGCAATACCTCAATGTGACTCAAATCTGTTTCTGCAGAGTTTGGGGCAGTTTGTGAACATTCCCTCATTCATGGTGAGAGTTGAAAAACTTATAATTTACTTCAAATTCTTGATTTAACTGAAAATGTTAGATCTAGGGAATGCAGTTCTCTCTTCTGCTTATGCTATAAATGGGATCAACAAGATATGGTTTTATCAGAAAACTTTTTAACCATGGCATGATATTTTTCAGCAAATTTAAGCAAGTAATTTGAAAAAAAAATATATTCTCAGTTCAGTTCTCTTTCATGTATAAATCTAGACGCTTTTGCATCTGGGACATATTCTCGGGGCAAAGGTACTGTTGGCTATTGCTTACTACTATTTGTTTTATTTTACAGACATGCTCATTGCAATTGCTGTTTTTCTAGAATTGAATACATCAAAGGATCTTGGTGCTGTCAACATCAAAGGATTACTGTCAACATGCTTGGCCTGTTTGTTCTATCATTTTCAATGCTACAACTTTTTTGGGCTCCACTTTACTGTCCTTGATTGTTCTTTGTTCTCAGGTGCACTCAGGTTGCTGCTGATAGATGGGAATTGCAGGATGGAGTATTGGTGAGGGACATGCAGATTGGTTTAACGAGAGGACATGGATGTATGAAAGTACACAGAGCGATGGTTGTGGCCCGTAGAGTAAACAAATTTGATAGCATTAACTCTAGATTTAATATAAACCGTAGCGTTAGCACGGATAATATAATAGTTTTAAAAAAAGAAGACGACGACGAAGAATCCAGCAGGTCTCCGTCCTCCACCCCCCACCGGCCACGACACGACCAGAGCAGGTGCGGTCGTGTCGTGGCGCCGCAGTTGCTGGCTGCTGCTAGCGACACTTCCACCGCAGCGTGTTCAAACCTTCAAACCTTCACCGGACACTGACTAGACGGCCCACAGATCCACACATCCCTCGTGCCCTGCTGTCAGTGACAAAAGTTGACAAACCTAGCACGCCACGCCGCCTCCGCCTCCGCCTCCGCCGGAGCGTCTTTTTGACTCCCTCGCTCCTCCTCGCGCTCTGCTCGGCCATCTCACTGTCTCTGTCTCTGCTTAGCGGCGAAGCCAGAAACGGGAAGGAAATAATAAAAGAACAGAGAGGGATCGCTCTCGCGGGCTGCGCGAATCGAACAGCTCGAAAGCGATTTGCTGCTGCGTGCGTGCGTGCGTTTCGGCCGCCCGCTGATCCCGAACACTTCCTCGCCTCGCGACCAACAGTTCAGGTGAGCCACTCCGACCTTCCCTTTACCTAGGAGTATTGCCGTGCGTGTCCCGGAAGATGGGGTTGGAGTAGCTGCAGCTGCAGCTGCAGCTGTGGTTGCGGCGGGAGTTGTTGATTTTTGTTTGCTTATTGTCTATCCTTGTGCAAAACCTGGGGGGTTTCCGACGCGCTGCAAGGCTCCCGCACCGTGGGTCTGGAGTAATTTTTGGGAGGGATTGCTTCCGGTTCCAGCATTTCCTAACGAGAGAAGTCGCGCCCGCGGTCGACGCGTTTCGGATGGATTTCGTATCCTTTTTCCGCGCATTTTCCAAATCTCATCACGGGAGGACGGATGGGAGGTTCAGATGTGGAAGTACAGAACGATGAATGAGCTGTTGCTTTATTGGACTTGTTTATTTGCGCATCTCACGGCGGTAATTTTGTTTGTCCTGGTCTTTTTCTCCTCTGGGTTTTGGTAATCGGCGCTCATTGTTTCAGCGGATTCCGTTTATGCGCTCTCAGCTTGTGCCAAGGGGCCTCTAGGGCCAACGAATTTCTTCTGTTCCTGATCGTCTCTCTCCCCCACCTCTCTCAACCAGATGTAATAGCTATAGGTAACCAGAATCTTCGTTGGACGCTAATTCGCGTCAGTTAGGTTCTCTTGATAAACGGTCTCATGTGCATGTACTGCCGCCCTCCCAAAATAGATGCAATTTGGGTTTTAGATTGAGTCGTTTGACACTAAATATAGTTCATGGTGAATATAGCTACACTTTTTTAATATATAATATTCAAGGTTGAGATAGATTGACTTGATAGAAAGCTAGAATTGCTCAATTGCATCCTTATTATTATTTTTTGGATGGAGTGGATACTGCAAACACAACTCACACACCTTTTAAGTGGGTCATGTTTACTGTAATGTGCACATTATGAGATTCATTGGTTTCAACAACTCTTCAAACCTTATTTTTCATGCTGTTTCGTTTGCAGGGCCAGCAGTTTTAGATGATAAGATGAAGACTTGATTTCTCCTTTCAGATAATACAGGTAGGTCTTAGCAGTGTAAGCATTAATGCTATTTGTTTTGTTTTGTTGATATTGCTCACATTATGTTTTCTTGGATTTGTTTTATGTTGTTTCAGAAGTTACCATTTATGTTCCTTTGCAAGCTAATGGTAGCAATTACGAAGTCTTATTTATTTCAGTCATGTTTAACCTTGGACACCACATCATAATTCTTCTGTTGTTTTCTCACGTTTTTTACTGTTATATATCCCACTGTAATTGACCAGTAAATATTGGTTAGCCTGGACACCATGGAGTTCGTACTTTCTAAAGAAGGATATTCTCATTGTGTATAAAGGATACATGCATGCTTGCAGAGAATCTATATTTGTCTGTTTAATTGAAAGCTGTGAGCTAATGTAATGGATCTGTGCAGTGTTTCAAAATGACTGACCAGGAGCGAGATGATGTTCCCATGTTGCTAAGAAATGTTGAGCTACCAAGATTTCCTCTAAGAAGTACTTCAATGTGTATACCAGTCAGGGATGATGAATATGAAGAAGACACCTTTGTACCCCATACTGGTCCTCTATTCGTTCAGCCGCCAACTCCGACAGCACCGGGAATTCCATTTACAAGTAGAGACACACCTGATAGGCTTCCTAGACCGTCACAGGGAAAACAAGTCAGCAAGCCACAAGCAATCATGCCAGAAGAAATTAGAGGAAGCAGGTGGTCTTCCAGTGGACAGGTTCCAAAGAATGAACACTTGATGATGTCTGGACCTTTGGGGCAATGTGACAATCCTGATTGTGTGAATTGCCCTCCCTGCTTGTAAAAAAATAAAAGACATTTCGGAGAGATTCGAATGCTTTAGACAATAAGGTATGTCCTTGAAATATCTCATTTGATCTACGTTGCAAATAACGGCTTGTTCATCTGTTGAATAAGGTACTAACATGTTTTCCTTTTGTTCTTCTTGAAGATTCATAACATTCTTTATGGTCACAGTGGTGGATGGAAGAAGAAAATTGAGCAGATCATGGCATACATTCCTATTATGAACCCACATGCAAAGCCGGTTCAGCAGTGGAATCAATTCTTTGTCATATCATGCCTGATTGCCATTTTCATTGATCCCCTGTTCTTCTTCTTACTATCAGTACGCCAGGTAATGTTATATAAATTTTCAGTTTGCTTCAGATATATGTCCGTGCTTCTTATATGCATTTGATTTGATTAATGCATATTGTTAGTCACACAGTAATTTTAATCAGAGCTAACTACTTTTTGTTTTGTTTATTTGATTTAGATCAAAATGCAGGATGGCAATTGCATAGTGTTAAATTGGAACTTTGCTACAGGACTTGCTGTTGTGAGAAGTGTGACTGATGCTATTTATTTCCTGCACATGCTGCTTCAGGTAAGTTCATCATCCTTTGTCCTCCAGATCAGCTTTTACATTTTATTTCAATACAATATTTATCACTTATACACAAGTCGGTACAAGATGGAATGCTTGCAATATATGGCCATATGGGTGATTTGGAATGCAGATTTATGATCATTATTATATGCATTCTATATTAGTTATATTCAGGATACGTTTTTTTGCGGATAATTTATGCACTTCCTTTAAAATAAATCTTCGATCAGATACTGACTTCTGGAAATATTGAAGTTACACTGTCCAGGACAACTTTCAATTGTCGATGCTGCATATTCTTGCTATCCTGATCTTACTCCCATCAAGAAAAAACAACGTGAAATGACCAACCATACCCCTATTTTATGGAATTATATAGAGCCATACCTTTTCTGTCAGAGCATTTAATTAGGGAGAATGGAAATACTGCAAGAACTGATAGGTTTCTCTTTGTTAATGATCAAATATTTGTCTTGTCAAAAGAAAGTTGAAACAACCTGCTTATGTCACTATATTTTCATGAATATAATTAGATATTTGTCTTTCAGTTCAGACTGGCTTATGTTGCGCCAGAATCACGAGTGGTGGGAGCTGGAGACTTGGTTGATGAGCCAAAGAAAGTTGCTATCCATTATCTTCGTGGTTACTTTTTTCTTGATTTCTTTGTTGTGCTTCCACTCCCTCAGGTAACATAAAGCTTCCCTTCTGTGCTAATTTCTCTTGCTTTAGATATTATATGTTTTTTCTTTTTTACTTAATGTATTCACAAATAACTTGAAACTCTACCTGTTACATACCCTTTTTGTTTAATTATGTTGTCTTTTATTTACTTAAGGCTTGTAGTCCAATGGTAGGGCGGTCCGGTGGGGCGCTACCCACCGGGGTTCAAATCACGGTGCTCGCACCTTTCTTGGGATTTTCCCGGGATTTACGGCGTTGTGCATTAAGTGGTAGCGACGTTCCCGTCGACGACGGGCGCCTATGGTGACCGAGAATCTCCAGATCTGCCGGCTACCCAGTCCTTCGGAGGTGCTCATAGGGGTAGGGTTTACGTGACGTGTGTTCATAGGGGTGAGTGTGCGTGCGTGTTGTGAGTGTCCGCGTTGTACATGTAATTCTCAAAAAAAAAAAAAAAGTCTGACTGAGTAGTTTCCTTTACATTTGACGTCAATAAGAAATACAAAAAAAAAACATGAATTGTGGTTTTGATAGCCTTGTATATACCAAGTCATGCCATGACTTTTTCCTCTTCCTGAAGTTGTGGCATGTAAGCATCTGGGCAGAATTGATGTCGATTTAGTCATACTTGCATCTAACCATAATTTTATATTTTCGTGTTTGTCAACAACTTGCTGCTGCCTCACCTATTTGCAGCTTTGCTCCATGAACCTGATCCTTGTCTAAACTCTTGACTGATGACCTGTTCTTTTCTGATGTAGTTAACAACAAAAAAAAAAGTAAAATAATTTTACACATTTTTTCTTCTTTGCACTTGTTATGCTTTTTGCTAATATTTTTCTTTGTATCTTGATCAAGGTGATGATACTGCTAGTTGTTCCTAAAGTTGGGTTATCTGCTGCAAACTATGCTAAGAATTTATTGCGTGCCACTGTTCTTCTTCAATATGTGCCCCGTATCATCAGATTTGTTCCACTTCTTGATGGTCAGTCCGCCAATGGATTCATATTTGAGTCAGCATGGGCTAATTTTGTGATCAATCTTCTGATGTTTGTTTTGGCGGGACATGTGGTTGGTTCATGTTGGTATCTCTTTGGCTTACAGGTTAGTTGATTTCTTTTGTATGTTGTTTACAAAAGTTAGTACTGCACATTGATTAAAATGTTCCAATTCGATAATCATACGAACAAATCTAGTTTGCAACATGTTTCACTAATGAAGAATGAGGAATACACGTTATACCTACTTAAAGTGTAAAATGTGCAGCTCCTCCAAATACCTGAAGCTCCCGATACCCTTCCCATGTTAATCTGTAACATGTTCAATTTGTATATTCAATCACAACTTATTTGGTGACTATTGGTTTTAACTGATACTGAAGGTCCAGATCAATCGTATCAATTTCTTTTGTTTCTCATTTTGTCACAGAGGGTTAACCAATGTCTACGAGATGCTTGTAGAACATCAACCATTCCATATTGTGACTCTTTTATAGACTGTGGACGTGGCATTGGGAGTGGACTGTACCGACAGCAGTGGTTCAATGACTCGGGTGCAGAAGCTTGTTTTAACACTGGAAATGATGCTAGTTTCCAATATGGAATTTATGAGCAAGCTGTTTTGCTGACTACAGAAGACAATGCTGTAAAACGATATATATATTCATTATTTTGGGGGTTTCAGGTATTTGGCATCATTTGCTTATGCCTTTCTACTTCTGTAGGTATCTGTTTGTTGCATCCCAAATATGTGACAATCTGACTGTCATGTATGATGTTCAGGTTGTTACTATTTGATGAGTCATGCTAACTAATGAGATTCCATTCTATTTAATTTCATTACAATCTAACTAGTGTTTTTACTCATAGTTTATGGTTTGATTTCAGCAAATAAGTACCTTAGCAGGAAATCTTGTCCCAAGTTACTTTGTATGGGAAGTACTGTTCACGATGGCTATTATTGGCCTGGGACTGTTGCTTTTTGCATTGCTTATTGGAAACATGCAAAATTTTCTCCAAGCTCTTGGAAGACGGTATGTTGTTATACTACTGGCTTATTTATCATGGCACTTGCCCAACATGTACATATAAGTTCATCTAGGTTTGTCTTAGGTCAAACCTTGTTTTTAACGTTGACTATCAATATCTAAATTTTTTTG
Source organism: Hyparrhenia diplandra (assembly GCA_015847255.1). Taxonomy (NCBI): domain Eukaryota; kingdom Viridiplantae; phylum Streptophyta; class Magnoliopsida; order Poales; family Poaceae; genus Hyparrhenia; species Hyparrhenia diplandra. The sequence continues at coordinate 29,811 of JADLZK010008442.1, read as the reverse complement.
CTATATAGATTGAAAACACAAGATTAACATTACTAGATTCATTATGAAAAGTACTTTTATAATATAAGCTATTTTCATTTAAACTAAAATATTTTTGTAGATGTGGTAGTAAAAGTGTAGTGCTGAAGACTATCACTTTCATAATTTCGATCGGAGTAAGTGTATGCTTATATGCTTGTACGGTCATGCACTGCTGCATGTCGTGTCATGGGTACTGAATAGGGATCTCTATAGGCCCCTTTATACAAGCCTGTTAAAGTCATCAGACATCAGTAGATCAATTCACTCAGCTGTTACTAGTAGTTCAATTCAAAGCGCTGTAAACACAGGAAAACCCATGTGACTGATTAATCATTTTTAGTTAACTATCTTGATATGTGAACATTTTATCTTCTGACAGGAGATTGGAAATGCAACTTAGGCGCCGTGATGTTGAAAAATGGATGAGCCATAGGCGACTGCCTGAAGATTTGAGAAGGTTCCTCTGCTGAACTTACTAAGCAAATCTTTATCATACTATTTTTTCTTTCAAGAAACAAAGTACTTAGCTAGCATATTTCAATGTCTAATGCAGCCATTTGGTACTATACTGTCAAGCAGTAGTACCATCTGGTTGTGATTCATGATTGACTAAGGCCCTTGTGACAGCAATGATATATATTTCACAAATCTTTGTAAAGGTGTATGCTGTATTGTCTGATAGTCTGAAAACATAACAATTCTTTGGTTAGTTTAGAATTGACATTGGAAATTGGGGGTTTCAGTGTTTCATATCCACAAGACAAAATGTACAATCTACCATTTAGTATAGTTTAAATGAAGAACTGAATGTGTTTGGATTTTTTTTTTTTTTTTTGGTGCGTATTGTAACTTTGTAGTCACGCAGGCTTGTTTGGGTTGACGTATTTAGAGATAAATCCTTAGCATTTAGTTCAATCAATATTTGAGCTATATATCAAAACTCTTTGATGAAATACCCTAACCTGAATGGCAGCCATTTTATTATTACAGTGGAAGATAACAACACCTGCACCTTTTTATATGTTTAGGAGGGTTAGACGAGCTGAAAGGTTCACCTGGGCAGCTACTCAAGGAGTGAATGAAGAGGAGCTTTTGAGTAATTTACCTGAAGATATCCAAAGGGATATACGTCGCCACTTCTTTAGATTCCTTAATAAGGTTAGTTTCTAAGGTGTCAACACATATTACTCCAATACCTTGTATTTCAACTCCCATCCTTTCTTTCATCTATCATGTCCATAATTAGTTCTTTGCTTATATGTAATTCTACAATTTTGGAATCTTTGCTACTGCTCTTTGGTTCTTAGCATTCACAACTTGTAATTGTAACTGTTATTTAGGGAGAGAGAGAATGAAGAACTTCCAGTAACTATTTGTGCTGAGCTAAACATATGGTTAAGCACTTCCAATAATAGCCCAAAATATTCAGTGCAAACCCCCTTGAAATATATAACTATATATATAGTTTTTTTTTTTTTTTGAAATGGTGCACATCCATTGCACATATATATATATGTACATTGTTGCAAACAATGAGGTGCAAACTCAATGTACAAAAATTCATATGAACATAACAAACTTGGATGGCATGTGCACTAGAAGGCAAAATTCCTGTGATTGTCTTCTAGTATATGTGCAACTGGAATTTGTCATTTTGTTAGTGTATATGAGTTAAGGCCCATGAGGCTAGGCCCATGTGGCCCATGTACGCAAAGAACTATATTGCCCACCCTTCTAGGGTTTGGAGGAATAGACAATTATTCATCCTCTTACATGGTATCGAGACTAGGAAATTTTCCTCCCCTTCCTCCCAACCGCCGGCTCCTCCCATGGCCGGCCGGCCACCGGCGCCGCCTCCTTCCGGCCGACAGCCCTTCCTCTCCCCTCTCCTCCTTCCCTTCCTCCCACGAGATCACGTGCCCAGGGGACGCGCTCGCTCGCTTCCCCCATCCCGTCGCGGGCGCCTCGCGCGCTCCCGGGCCTTGGCCGTTGGGCGGCCCGCGTGGCGAGGCGTCGCCTCCTCCGCGCGGGCGCCCCGCCGCGGCCCGCGTCCGTGGCGCTTCGCGCTGGCAGGCGCCGCTTCTTCCCTTTCCGGCGCGGGCGACTGTCCACTACGGCTGGCGCAGGGTACCGTGCGGAGCGCGCGCTGGGGCGGGAACACCGCCGCGGCAGCCTCGTCGCGGTCTTTGGCGCTGGCGGTGGCGACCCCCCGGGCGCTGGCGCTCACGGCGACTCCCGCCTCGGCCCTCCTCCTCTGCCAGGTCCCGAAGAACTCCGGTGCGCCGCCCTCGGAGGATTCGGGGTTGCATCATCACGATACGGGCGCGCTTCTTGCCGCTGCCGCCGCAGCTTTAGCCAAGGCTGCCCCGGCCCGCCGCCACAAGCGCCCGGAGTGACACTCCCCGCCACCGACGATCTTCCTCCCCGTGGATCGCACGCGGGCGCAGGGACTCGCTGCCAAGTCTGCCCCAACTCCCCCCGCCCGCCCGCCTTCGCACACCGGTGGAGCCGGGGCCGCCCGCAGTTCCCCACGGCCTCTCTCTGACCGTGGGTTTCGGATGTCACAGACGCCACCGCGGGCTGCTCTTACGGCAAAGGTGTCACGATGGAACTCCGACCCGATCACGGAGCTTGCGGGTGCCCCTCCGGGGGCGGCAAGGGTCCGAGCCAGGCGCAGGGCGTGTTCGTGCCGCGCCCCGCCCGGAGCTGGCGCGAGCCCGCAGACGCCCTCCGCGCCCGGTGGCCGGGCGGAGCGGCTCCTCGGCCTCCCTCCGCCCCCAACATCGTCTTCTCGCGAGCACGGCGCCACTTCTTCCTCCGTGGCGGCGCCCACCTCCGGAGCCCTCTCCACCACACGTCGACCCGACCCGTCCCATGGTCACCTACCTCCACCTCCGTGCCGTCGGAGTCGCGAACGCCAAGAACCCGTCACCGTTGTGCTCGACTCCGCACGCACACCTCCTACGCCGTTGGCGTGATCGGATGCTCTCGCTCACCGCCGCTCGCCATCGACGACCACGCCCGCCTCGACACACCCTTTGCGGCGGGATGCGGCGTGGCGGCGCCTCGACAACGTGCCCTCTTGGGATCGTTGGGACCATCTCCCTCGAGATCCGGGACACCGCCCGGCCCACGGTGCCACCGCCGCGATCTTGGCTCGCCATCGAGGGGCACTTCTTCAAGAACGCCGGTGTCTTGTCTCTACGGCCGAGGCCACTTCCGTGCCTTTGTGCCTTTGGGGACCTCTCTCGCCGGCGACCACTGCCGGATGAGATGAAGACCAAGGCCGACGCTCTCCGTGACATTGGGTACCGGCCGACGGCAGTGTCCTGGTGCTCAACCTTCGCGCGGCCTCAATGGGCGTTTCGCTCACACGAGGACTTGGATCACCCGTCGGACACCGTTCCCCACCTTCTGCTCGCAGTCCCGACGACCTCCGTCCTTGAGGAGCTCGGATGGGGCCGTACCACCGTCCCTACCACCGGCTCTTCGTCCTCACCGGCCGCTACTTCCTCTACCTCCGTGCTCGTCGCCCCCTCCTCCCCGGCCCAAAGCGGTGGGGGTGGCCGTGGTGGTCGTCGTCGTCGCGGTGGCGCGGTGGCGGTCTTAGGTGGTGGCGGTCTTTGGTCGGGGCGCGGCGGTGGCGGCCACGCCGGTCTGGGCGTCCGGCGGTCCTACTCCGCCCTCGCTCCACTCCCGTTCTGGAGGGGCCCTCCCCCCTTCAGCAACCCCCGTCCGGGAAAAGATCTCCATGTGGCCCTTCCAGGGGCCGAGGCGCCGGAAGCCGCGACCTCCGCTCGCCCGACCGCCGCCATGTACTCCGGCGTTCCTCCCGTCGCCCCGGCACAGGCCCCTCGGCTCCACCCGCCCGATCTTGGTCGGGGGGTGGAATCGGCGGATCTGGCGCAATCCCCGGCCGATGGGGCCGACACCGCCCGGCGAGTGGATTGTCGACTCGGGGGCTTCCTACCACACCACTCCCGGATCTTTTGGTATACTCGACTCTTCGACCTCCCCACCCCTCTTGTCCTTCTTCTATCATGGTGGGGAATGGTTCCTATCTTCGGTCACCTCGTGGGTTACGCACCGTCCTTTTCGTCTTTCGAATGTTCTTGTTGCCCCTCGGATGGTCCACAATCTTCTTTCTATTAAGTCGGTTCACTGCTGATAACTCTTGTTACTGTCGAATTTGACACCGGTCTTCTTGTGAAGGATTTGGCTTCCCTACGTCCACTCCTCCGATGTGAGAGCACGGGACCCCTTTACACTCTTCGCCTTCCGTCTTCTGCTGGCACGCTCTTGCCGTGGCCTTGGTCTTCTACCACCTGGCACCGCCCGGCCTGGTCATCCCGGGTCGCGACGTTTTGGCTCGGCTTCGATCGTGAGTGGAGACCTCCCTTGTACTGCACTCATGCGAGCATCTTTGTCATGCGTGTCGGCTTCGGCCGTCATGTTCGACTTCCTTTTTCTTCTTCTTCTTCGCGTGCTCGCATGCCTTTGATCTTTGTACACTTTGTGATTTGTGGACCTCTCACATGCCGAGCATTTAAGGCTCAAATATTATCTAGTGTTGGTTGATGATTTCTCACATTACTCTTGGACTTTCCCACTCGCGTGCTAAGTCTCGAGGCGTTTCCCACCCTCCTCCACTTCTTTGCACAGGTGTCCACTCGGTTTCGGTCTCACCATCAAGGCCGTCGGTCGCGACAACGGGCGTGAGTTCGATAACAACGCCTCTCGTTCGTTCTTCCTCTCTCGGGGTGTTCAGCTGCGCATGTCTTGTCCGTATACTTCTTCCCGAGCGGCAAGGCGGCGGATGATCCGCACCACGAACGATATCATCGCACTCTTCTTATTCAGGGCCTCTCTCGCCCCGCCGGGCCGAGCCTCCACACCGCCACCCACTGCTCAACCGCCTTCCTTCCACCGCCTGCGCGCCCTCCCACACCACGCTCTCTTCGGTTCCCTCCCTCCCTCGATCACCTCCGTGTCTTTGGGTGTGCACATTACCCAAACACTTGCCACTTGCTCCTCACAAGGCGGCCCCCCCGACCGACACGGTGTGTGTTCCTTGCTACCCTTGACCATAAGGTACCCCGCTCGACCTTTCCTCCCATCGAGTCCTTCTCTCCCGCCGCGTTGTCTTGACGCAGTCGGACTTCCTACTCCTCTTCTTCCACACCTTCCACCTCTGGCCGAAGCCGAGTCCCCCGTTTGTCGACCGGTGGTTGACCACCCGATTACCACCGCCTCTTTCTCTCACGGTACTCTCGGCTCACTGCCGCGCCACGCGCGGCCCCGGCGTCTCGCCGCCACCCGCCCGTGCGAGTGTGCCTGCTGCGCCATCGCGCGGCCCCCGAGCCTCCACTGCGCCCGCGGGCGACCCGAGGAGTCTCTCGCTTTGCCACTGGCGACCCCGGGCGCCCTCTCGTGCGCCACGCAGCCCCGGCCGGCGGCGTCTCTGCTGCGCCACACGCGACCCCCGCCCCGTGCCGCGCCCCTCTTGGGCCGGGACCCGGCGGCCGGCCAAGCAGTGTCGCTCTCGTCGCGCGCCGACTCCGTGCCTCGGAACCGCTCGGCTCCTCCACGCCGCCTCCACCTGGCGGTCCCGTGGCTATCCGGGCGGTCTACCACCAAGTAGTCGTCCAGTAGCGACCCGTCACACTCTCACGATGGTGACTCGCCATGCGGCGAGGGGAGTTCTCCGCCCTGCGGCACTCTCCGCCACCGGAGCGATCCGCCGGTCTCCGCTTCTTTTCTCATCCCGCGCCGCTTGGCGGATCCTAAGCGGCCGGCGATGGAAGGAAGGAGCATGAGGCTCTTCTTGCCAACCGGGCGGTGGGACCTTGTGCGCGTCCCGTCCGGTAACAATGTGGTCCTGAGCAAGTGGATATGGACACACACAAGCGTCGGGCCGATGGCGGTCTGGGGAGCGGTATAAGGCTCGCCGGGTCCTCGGAGGCTTCACCCGGCGCCCGGGGTTGATTATGATGAGACTTTTCGATCCGGTGGTCAAGCACCTTTCACGGTCGCGCCTGATCCTCTCACTTGCTCTCTCTCGCTCTTGGCGGTGCATCGGTTGGATGTCAAGAATGCATTCCTACATGGCACCTTATGCGAGACAGGTTCTTGCGGTCGGCCAGGGGTTTGTCGACCCGGTCGGCCTCATCCGGTTTGCCTCAACAAGTCACTATATGGTGCAGCGGGCTCCCCGTGCTTGGTACTCCCCGGTTTGCCACCTTCCTTCTCACTTTGGGGTTCGAGAGAGCCAAGTCCGACACTTCTCTGATCGTCTATCGTCATGGGTAGAGACTCCGCACTGCTACTATATGTTGATGACATTGTCCTCACAGCCTCGGTCAAGCGGCTTCTTGGCGTGTCATATCGGCCCTGCGGCGGAGTTTGCCATGAAGGATCTCGGTCCCCTTCACCACTTCACGGGGTTACTGTGGAGACTTCGCTCTTCGGGGTTGTTCTGCACAGCGGACGGTATGCTCTGGACATTCTCGAGCGGGCCGAGATGACGGCGTGTCACCCCTGTGCTACTCCGGTTGATACCGGCGAAGCTTTTCTGGCGATGTAGGCGACCACTGGGCGGATCCTACCGCCTTCGGAGTTTTGGTCGGTGCCTTGCGATTACCTCACCTTCACCGGGCGACGACATCGTCGTCGCCGTTCAGCGAGATCTGTCTTCACATGCATGATCCACGGGCACCCCATCTTGCTGCGATGAAGCGCCTTCTCCGCTATATTCGTGGCCTTTGTTGACTCGCCCGATGATCCACGGTCACCCTCCACCGAGCTCGTCGTCTACACCGACGCCGACCGGGCGGAATGTCCGACACTTCGCCGCTCCACCTCCGGGTATGCGGTCTTCCTTGGCGGCAACCTCGTCTCTGATCGTCGTCAAGCGGCGGCCGGTTGTCTCCGGCTCCGGTGCGGGCGGAGTGCTATTTGTTGCTAACGGTGTGGCGGAGGCCTCGGCCGTCGGCTCTTGGCCGAGCTTCCGACCCCACGACCAAGACCACACTTGTCTCATCGTGACAATGTCGGTGCCCGTCTACCTCTCCACCAACCCCGTCCGGCGATCGGCGGACGAAGCATGTGGAGATCGACACGCACTTTGTCCGAGACTTGGTTGCCATCGGCGCTGTTCGGTGCTCCATGTACCAACCACCTCGGTTCGCTATCTTCACCAAAGGTCTGCCCTCATCGACTTTCTCCGAGTTCGATCCAGTCTCAACGTCGCCAGGTGGCTAGTTGTGACTGGCTGGGGGCCCCCCTGTGTGTGTGTTGATTTCTTTCATGTCCAGTCTTGATCTCCGCCGGCGCCGGTAGTTCGGAGGCTAGCGGGGGTGTTAGTGTATATGAGTTAAGGCCCATGAGGCTAGGCCCATGTGGCCCATGTACAGCAACTATATTGCCCACCCTTCTAGGGTTTGGAGGAATAGACAATTATTCATCCTCTTACAATTTTCATGAGTTCTCGGAAAAAAAATGTATGTTAAACTTTTGCGACAATGTATACATCTATATATGCACTATGGAGGTGCATCATTTCAATTTATTTGAGAACTATGTATGTGTTTCAAGGGGTTTTCATGATTGCACCAGAAGGATGGTTGCACTGAATAGTTTGCCATAGTGATGATGGAAACTTGAGAAGAAGTTTAAGAAAAAAGTAGCTACCTGCATTTTCTCATTCACGTTGTAGGTTGCCTCGTTTACATGATTTCTGCTATAAATGTTGTCCGGTAAAGATAACTCTTACAACAAGTTTCAATCAAGAGTTGACTAATTTTTATCTTATTATTTGCAGGTCCGATTATTCACATTGATGGATTGGCCTATCTTGGATGCAATATGTGACAAATTAAGACAAAACTTATATATTAGTGGAAGTGACATTCTTTATCAAGGTGGTACCGTTGAAAAGATGGTCTTCATAGTGAGAGGGAAGCTGGAAAGCATCAGTGCAGATGGTAGCAAGGCTCCATTACATGATGGAGATGTATGTGGAGAGGAGCTCCTCACCTGGTACTTGGAACACTCTTCAGCGAATAGAGGTATGCAATTTCTGCCCTTCCTGCCTCCTGTTTGGCTTTTGGTTTTGTAGCTGTCCCATCTCATGAACTACTACTGTTGCAGATGGTGGGAAAATTAAATTCCAAGGTATGCGGTTGGTTGCTATACGCACAGTAAGATGTATAACAAATGTAGAAGCTTTTGTACTCAGAGCAAGTGATCTGGAAGAAGTGACCTCACAGTTCGCTCGATTCTTGCGTAATCCACGAGTGCAGGGAGCAATCAGGTAGCCACATTTTTGTTTAATTTATTCTATTATTAATCGTATTCCTGCCCACCAGAGTAATTCAGGCTGTTCTCATGATTTTTTTGCTAATTCATGGGGAAAATATGATGCACTTTGATAATCATGCATCACTGTGATTTAAGACCTGTTTATTCAATTCCTTTTGAACAACTGTGTTGACTGTTCTTGTCAAAAAAAAAAAAAAAAAAAAAAAAAAAACTGTGTCGACTGTCAACTGATGCTTGAACCACTGGGTCTGATAGATATGAATCCCCCTACTGGCGAACCATTGCTGCAACTCGTATTCAAGTTGCGTGGAGGTATCGGAAAAGGCGGCTGAAGCGAGCTGAGAAGTCGAGATTGAGCGAAGAAACTTATACCTCGCATGGGATTATGACACGAGATCCATTTCAGCGTGGACAGAGGGGATGATCTCTACCTGACTAGGCACTAACTTTTCAGTTACAATTCTGCAGCTGCTTCTGGAGTTCTGAAATTCTCTGAACCCGTCTACTTGGTGCAACCTAACATATGGGGCAAATGTTTTTGGCTTTGGTGTTCAGTGTACATAATATGATGATAGTATTTTTTTTAATGCATGGTTGCCTCTGCTAGAGCTACTACGCGCACTGTTGCATTCGGATTACTAGGAGCTCAGTTATTTGCCTGCCAACCAGGATGCTCATCAGCTGTAAATAAATATTCATTATAAAAGAAGGGGGTTGCTATATCCCAGTCGTCTGAAATAATCCCACCTTTTTCAGACGACGCTGTCAGATCTGTTATTTGTCAGTTTCTGTGTACAGACACCCATAACGGGTCTGAAAATACCCGGTAGCCCTTAACAGGCCCGCAGTCTAAACCCGCTAAGCGTTGGACTCCATTAAATGAATGAACCTGGCTTTACACGGTGGGTTTTATACACTGGGTCGAATAAAAAAAACAGAGATAATCCTCCTCCTGGCTCCTGCCGCTGGTTGTTATTCCCGCTCCTCCTCAAACCAAATGCCATCCTTCCTTGCTCTTTGTTGTTGCTTTCGACACTGAATCTGAGGAATAAAAAATATCAGATGTTGGCACTTCCACATCTCTACTAATGAAAAGGACACACATAGACAGAGGAATAGCAAATATCAAAATAGGATGCATGCTAGAGCTGCTTCAGAACCTCCTGATCTTTCTGTAGATTCAGAGAAATGCATGAAGAAACAATCAAAGATTCGATAGGCTCTAAAGATTGTTCAGCAGTCAGCATGCATCCAACGCATTTTCAGTTAACTGAAGATAAGTATTCAACTAAAAGACAGCTTTACAAAATAGTACCTTGCAACAACTTCAGGTTAACTAAACTTTATTCATGTCTGAATCATGACCGAGGTAACGAATCAACATCAACTACGCCTATTCAACTTTAACTAGATGAGCATCAAGGTTCAGGTCAACTAAACAATATGAACATATTAGAGGGGTAGCTTGACAAATGCTCGGCATGTGATCAATGGAGATACTCATATGGGCCACCTGTAACCACACATGGCCCAAGCTATGATTGAGATAACAGTGAAGGCTGTACATTAAGTAATCCAGAGTACTGTGTCGGGTTTATAATAATCTCATAACTTTTTCTGTGTGTACTATTCACTTCAATTTTCTTGTGTGAAAGTGACTATTATTCATACTGACTTGTTGGATTTATAACAACCACTAGTGTTCTGCATACGTTATTTCTCAAGGTTGCTTTGTTACTTCAATTAATATTAGGTGCTTGCATGCCCAAATAGACATTATGCTAGATTTTATTGTGGTGTATGCACAATAGATTTTCAGAGGAGAGTTTGCAGTGGAATAAGAAGATGGGTACTGCAAAAATGAAAAGGCAGCTAAAGCACAGAGTTTACAACAAGAAGATTTTGAGATTGTACCAGCAGAACCTGTCTGAAACGAAGAGGATTCATCTTCATCTTCATCTTCTGGTGAATCGGAGGATGATCTCGATGATTACAGAAAGGCTGAACTACTAGCCTATGCTAAGAAGATGCTGAAGAAGAAACAGAGAGAGCAGATACTTGATGATGCTTACTTCTTCAGAAACAGTTTGTCCCCCTCTTCGTCGTCACCACTTGATGAAGAATCCGTGGAAGACACCTATGAATCAAATTCGAGAAAGATGTGGTTCAACAAACTGCAGAGGACTAAAGACTGCTTGCTGCAACATATAGCTAGTAACACTGAGCTAGTTTAGCTAGCTAGCAAACAAAGCAAAGAAATCACAGAACATATAGTCAGAAATTGCCAGTCTCAAAGACAGAAAATCACTTGTGAGAGAGAACTTGACAGAGATGACAGACTAATGTGCTACTCCTATAACCATAGCATACTCAGAAATTGCCATGAACTATGTTGTACTGTAGGGACACAAGTGACTACTCACTAGTGACTACAACTAGAGTTCTACTTACCAACCTTCTCCACCAGGAACATCAATCTTGACTTATCATCCATAGTGGACCCCTTATGATGGTTCAACCTAGCTTCTCTCAGGCTTACATCCAAACAGATCTGCATTCACAAATAGCAAAGATTAGAGGGCAAATAGATGGCCTTCTGGTGGTTCTATACAAGGCACAATTTTTTACTATGAAAAAACAGAGGACAATTTTTTGTTACTTTTTGTTGTTGTAGTACTCGTGGGTGTCCTATAGGAGCACCAGCAAAATACTCTTAGCAGCCAGGCGCAGTCGCACAAAGCGTAATGTGAGTTTGCTGGTTCACTAGCAACCCATGATCCACAACACATTAAGAAGTGAGACAGATTTAGTGCTTATAAATTTTTTTTGCAGTGGCTGCTCTAAAACTACAATGAAACCACCAACTCTCGTTCCCCACCACCGTCGTTTTCGGGCGCTCACTCCCCCGCCAGCACCCACCACCCCCCCCGCGGGGGCTAGGGTTCGCGGAGCTCCGCTCGCCGAGCTAGGGGCCCGGCCTAGCTCACCGAGCTCCGACGAACCCTAGCCCCCCGGCGACCACCCTCTTCCACCACAGAGCTAACATAGCTTTCTATAGGAAGGACAACATACAGAGCAATACTATAGGAACAGTGTAATAAATATAGGAGTAACGGCCCTAGCTCGGCGGAGCTCCGGCGAACCCTAGCGCCCGCGGCGACCACCCTCTTCCACCACAGAGCTAACAGAGCTTTCTATAGGAAGGACAACATACAGAGCAGTACTATAGGAACAGTGTAATAAATATAGGCGTAAGGACAATTGACAGATTGGTATAAATTGTTTGGACAACGACAGATTATTACATATAGAGTTTTTAGAAAATAGACAACTATGAATATTCACTCGATCACCAAAAGAGAATGAAAACCAACAGATCACGCGTGTGCCAAATGGGAATAGAAATTGAACAGAGGATCAATCCAACAAGCCCTACCCCATTTGGCCTGCCCACTCGCCATGCCTACCGTCGGAGCAGCGACCATGGCCGCTGGCGACCATCTACCCGCCTGTGAACAGAGCCGATGCGGACAAACCCCGAGTAGTCGCCTCTGCCCCAACCAAATCCATAGCCACAACGCGAAATCCCCAAATCCAATGCAAATCCGACCTAATATTCAATTCCAAACGGAAATGCTCGAATCTCTCGGCTACATCCCAAAATAGCCCAGACAAAAGAATAACAAGGCCCTAAAGCAAGAACAATTGCATCCTCTAAGTTAACTAAAATAGATATTGCACATGTTCAGCACCATAATTGCATTAATCAAAGTATGCAATTTACTACTTATGAATGTGTAATAAAGAAATGGATACTAAACACAGCTTTCTTGTACAGTGTATGCAATGCACAGTCAAAATATATGAGAGCCAAAGATATCTGGGAGCCACATGATTTGCGCCTACAGGCTTAGACAGAGAAAGGCAACCCTACTGCTACTGCTATTATGCAATGATCTGTAAACCTATCAGTCCTTGTTGTATTTACACAGAGAGCAAAAATGTGAAGTTGCAATAAATCACTAGGTAACTAAATAGCTTGGACGACACCTACACCACTAATCCCATGCTTATCAATGCAGGACCTTAAAATGATCACATCTACACAAGCAGATCCTAATAGCACACTATTAAGACCATTTTTGCATTTCAGTGAGTTGCCACAAGCCCATCTAGCTGTTGGCGATCACATTAACACAAACCACTTCGCACACAATTATTTTAGGAGCAAGAATAGTGATTTTAGGTTAGTACAATACCAACTGTCGAAATAACCATATTCTTAGGAGAACTAACCTGGACAAGAATGCTCAAATGATACTTGCTGCAAGGAACAACATATGAAGGATTCATAGTAAGGTGACACCTGAAATTAGCCATAAAAACATATCAGATCAATGCATAGAAAAAGACAGATTGTCCTAGTCTCTACTCATGAATCAACAACAACATATTGCATATGCTCTACTAGAATTGCAGTGCCCGATACTTGCAATTTACACCAGAGCAGACTGCAATTATGTAAGCCTATTTGACACTTCAGTTTAGTGTTTGTCGTATTGGACAATTCATGATCACAATTAAAAATAGGCCACTATGAGAGGATCAACAAAGCTTTTATGGTCCCAAATGATAGATCTTAGGCAAGGCTAAAAGTGCAAAATGACAGAGTGCACTACTTTTTTCTATGCAAGGACAGACCACAAATTTCAACTAACCATGATTCACCAACATGCTTTCTGGAGCAGAGAAAGTTGATTATTCTTAGTCTAAATTCCAAACTAAAATAATTAACAAGCTCATAAAACCAAATTGCACATACTCACAGATATATTTGCAGATATAAATGTATGCAATTTACATAATTCCAGTTTGTAATTCTTAGGGACAATTTATAAAAAAAATCCAATACCTACACAATCACAGAAAACAAAAGACAATTTACAGTTTTTTCTTCATGCTAGCACAATCACAAAGAGGGGAGACAACCAGCACAATGACAGCATAGGACAATTTTTATCTGAACAATAACAATCATAGATGACATGTGACATCAGAGCCCCAAAACTATAAAGGAATGATATAGATAATAAGAGTGTTCAACAAGAACTAGTTTGAATTCCACAGTAGTGTTGAGCAGTAGGAAAAATATACCTCCTTGAAGGACATCAGAGCCCCAAAGCCAGGCATTGCATCCTACATCCCTACCTCCCCATAAGTCGTTGCTGCAGTTATCACCAATATGCACAGCTTCTTCAGGTTTCACTCCTATTTGCTCAGGCCTTCAAGAATATTATTGGGTTTGGCTTTTCTGCTGCAACCTGGAAGTTGAACAGCATCCAAGAACAGAGTTTAAAAAATAGTAATAGGAAAACCACAGCTAAAGTTTCGAAACAAACACATATCAAGGTCTAGCATCAGGATCACAGAGCTCAATTAGTAAGATTAGTTAAACAAGCTCAATTAGTAAGATTAGTTAAACAAGTTCATACTAAGTCTCATATGTTCCATACAGCAGCCATTTCGCCGAAAAATTGGAAAGGTTCAAAAATAAAAATGGTAACTATAACTAGCAAGTACTCTAGCAAGTACTAACTACTAGCCATTCAATTGCCTAGTCGTGAACCATAAAGAAAACAAACCAGGAAGAACAGATTGACTTAGAAATTGTACAAGACAATCAAAATTCAAATGTATATATTGCATACCACTCACTACACAAACCCACCATCACAATGGTAGAGGCAATCAATTACAAGGTATGAACGCCACAACTGCAGGAATAGAATCCACACACTGTCCTTCCCTCCCTGTCTGCTTGCTTTGATTCCCACAGGATGCGAGATCCCTAGGCACCTCCACATCCCCAGGTCAGTAGCAGGAGACTCGTCAATACCCAAACCCAACCCACCATAAAGAACAAAAGGAGATCGACAGTTAGTAAAAATCCCCCACTCACCATTTCACCATTCCGACCTAATCCCCACCACACAAAAGACAAAATCCCCATTGCAATCCAGAGAGACAACACCCGATCTGCAGTCCTGCTCAACTAATCCATCGTCCATGGAATTGATAGAACAAATCACAGAGAACAACAATCCAGCAAATCAAACCCTAACTAACACGAGGAGCAGTAAGAACAAACACAATACAATCCTATACATTCCACAAGGATCCCAACTTTACTGGAAAAAAATCTCCATCCCTGTGCCCTCCTCATGACATGGTTTCAACCAATCGATGACCAAATCAGCATCAATCACGAAATGGGATCAAGTACACGCACAAACAACAACTGATGCAGCAATAAGAGTAAGGAGGAAGGAGATGCAGCACATACCGCGCTGGAAATGCAGAACGACTGCTAGGACAAAACTAGAACACAACCATACAAGGAAAAATATATGAAATGTGTTGGCATAAATCACCAAAAATAAATTGTCTATGAAAAGACAAGGACAAAATGTGGTGTGTGTGTGTGTGCGCGCGCGCGCACGCAGGTACAAATCACAAGGACAAAAGTTTGAACTTTGTAGAGCTAAATACCTCTCGGTCAAGATGCAGGTTCTATTTCCTACCACTAATGCTACATGACAGAGAAGAACACAGATGTTCAGAGAACCTTGTAGCTGAGCTGAATACCTCTCGGTCAAGATGCAACTTCTATTTCCTACCACTAATGCTACATGCCAGTGCTTATATTTCCAATACGTTGTTGTACTCAATATGAAATAGAGAAGAACAAAAATGTTCCAAGCAAGTCACTAATCTACTGAAAAATCACAGCTAATAGCACTCGCTCTTAAAAGGCTACACTAGCAAAACTGCACAAATATTCAGTCAAGCAGAGTCGAGAGGACAACAAAGAGGCTGTCAAACAGGACTGATGCACAGAAACAACATGATGGTAGCTGCTGGCATAAGAACTAATCCTGCATAGAACAATTTGCTGAAGCAACACATACACAGGATAACTGAAGGCAACAAGTTACTGCCATTAAATCAACCGAAACAAAACAACAAATAACAATTCGAATCTCAAAGCAGACAATATTCTCTTTGACCTGAATTAATTAATTAAAGACTAGCTAAATTCTCCATAGCTGTTGGTGCCTGCAAATGGCAGTGGTGCAGCAAAGCAGCTGAAGAAGTCTGCATTTGCTTGATCAGCATCAGCCACCTATTGGCCGGCACCTAGGACTGCACTGTAGCGTTGCTGCTCAGGCGCACCATGGGGAGAGCGAGCAGGGGCCACCGGACGACCATCTGTGCAGGAGCTCGCCCAGGCACAGGCAGGTACTGCGACAGCTCCACGCTCGACGAGTGCAGCACCTGGCAGACAACAAGGAATACAGAGACACTGTCTCCCGGTTGCAAGTCATGCTAGCCACCGAGGCGCTGTCGCTGACAGCAAGCAAAGACAGATCCATGGCGACATCAATCCATGAAAGACAGATCGACAGTGAGGCAGCAAGCAAAGCACCAAATCCAACACAAATCTGACCTCATCTACACCAGCCCCCGCCAAAAACTATCGCGCTAGCTCCGAACGCAGTAGCAGCATCGCCGCCTCGCCGGTCTCAACACTGCTCGCATTAGCACTCCCTCGCTCGTCGTCTCCCACTGCCGATAGATCACTGAAGTCTAGAGAGGGAGGCAGTAAACCCTAACCCGAATCCGAATCAAGTAGACGGCGAAGTGAGCAGAGCAGCGAGGTCGCATCTCGATGCGGAGAGGATTGGGAACACGAAATGGGAATGAATACAAACCTTCAGCACGAATCCGCGACGGGGAACAACGAGTTCGTCGGAGCAATCGCCACAGCGCCGAATAAATCGCCTCAGACGCGCGACCGAGGGCAGAGCATCGCGGCGAAGACGATGCGGATTGGGTTCCCCCGGAGGACATCCCGCTGCCGTCGATGAAACACCGCCGGGAAGCAGAGATTCCCGAGATTCGCCGGGAGGAGAGAGCGATGCGAAAGGAGAAAGGGGAAATGGACAGACAGAGAAGACGATGCGGGACTGTGGGAGAGACGACGGGGCGATAGATGGTGTTAACGGGTGTGTTGTCGAACCCAATAGCAAACATCGAACCCGGCGCGACGGGTGCCTCTGCTCACGCCGTCTCGGCGGGCGACGCGTGTCGCCTGAACAGCACGCACAAAGTTCAGACGACCAACAGATAGGAAAGAAAGTTAATTGGCATGAAATAGCTCCCATTCAGAGTGAGGAGCCACACTATTGTCTTATCGGCCATGGTACAGTGCTTTTCTCTCAGAATGGAATAGCTTCAGCTCAGGACGAAAGAACAGCTATGATATTTCATTGAGTGGAATTGCACGAGATTTGCAGTTAGGCTCAGGGATCAAAAGTCTGAGATATCCCAGAAGTGAAATGTCCAATCTCTATGCATTGGTATTCACTCAAACTACATATTTACAGATAACAGCAGGGCATTGGTTACACAGCAAGGCGAATCCTAACGAACACGATCACAGAAAGCCCCTCCAGAAATTTTCTTGAATTCCATATGAATCTCAGAAAATTCTCTGACGAGTGACGACTGTTCCAGGCCGTCGGGCATCCGACGATCGGACTGACACCAGACTGATTGTGTGAAGCATTCCGGCACGACTGCCCGAGCAGTTCTCATCACCTATTTATTGCTCCGGCCACGGCGATCGCCGGCTTGGAGCACGACATCGCGGATATTGTTGACAAACTCCTCCCACCCGAGCAACGAGCCCTCCACCGCTGGATCGAAGCTCGCCGAGAACACCCCCATACGGCACGCCCAGGAAGACGCCGAAGAGCAGGAACGCCACCCACACCGGCGGCTGCAAGTCCAGCCCGTCACCTGTGCCGCCGCGCGCAGCGCCGCGCCCGCCGCGGACGCCGCGAACGCGGCGGCCGGCACCTCCGGGCGACCCGCCACAGCACCTCCTCCGACTCGATGGGTGGGAGCTGCCCATCGTGCTCCCGCCGGCTGGCCCCACTCCTCCCACTCCTCGTCGCTGATCGAGGCGTCGACGACCAGCAGCGACCCGAGCAGGAACGACGCGAGCGAGTAGGCGAGCGGCATCCAGGCCGGAACACGCGCGCCCGGCGGCGTCGCCGAGGTACCCGAGCAGCGCGGGCACGCCGGCGAAGGAGAGCACCGCGACGGCCGGGAGCTTCCACAGCACGCCCAGGTCGGGGTCCCCGCCCGGGAGGTCCGCGTCGATGAGCGCCCGGAAGAGGTCGTCGTCGTCGTCCCCCGCGCCGCCGAAGACGTCCGACTCGTCGACCACGCCGGCGTCGACGAGGTTCTGGAGGAAGGTCCGGAGGTTGTTGTTGCTGTTGCGACAGGCGTCGACGACCTTCCGTAGCTGCGCCACGAGGCTTTCCTTGTCACTGACGTCGCTGCGCTCGCCCTCGCCGTCGTCAGTGGGGTTCGATCCGCCGGGGCTTGAAGCGGAGAGGCAGATGTGACGACGGGGAGCGCGGAGGCGCAGCGAGGAGCGGGAGAGGGTGGGAGAGAAGAGAGGGCAGGAGGTGCGGGTGCGAGTGAATCGAGGGAGAAGAGAGGACTCCAT
This sequence comes from Hyparrhenia diplandra, assembly GCA_015847255.1. NCBI lineage: Eukaryota > Viridiplantae > Streptophyta > Magnoliopsida > Poales > Poaceae > Hyparrhenia > Hyparrhenia diplandra. The sequence goes on along the minus strand of JADLZK010008442.1, from coordinate 11,891 downwards.
TGCCTTGCCTGCGGGAAGAGTTCGTGAGATCTCCGGAGTTGAACAGACAGAAGCCATGGCTGCCATGGCCTTATCCAAGCAGGACCCACTATAGATTATCTGGGCCAGGAAATCGTGGCCCAGCTACCTGCGAGCCTTTTCTTCATTCCCTCCCTTTCGGCCTTATTATGATTCCAAAATCAATTGCCAATTCATAAGCCAAATATTGGCTTCAAACCAAAAACTCTCCATCCAACTTTTGGTTTGGTTTGCTAGTCTGAAATTGAGGATGAATCAGACATTCATCACCACCAACAACACACAGCAATCAAAGCGTTCAAAGAGGAGCAATTTTTTTGAAGCTGGAAGGAGAGAGACGAAATATTTTGCATCTTCAATCCTGTTGTTAATATTGGAACCAGATGTTCATCAGATCAGATAACAATAGTTTCATGTTCATTAATTGCATCAGCAAACGCCACCTCAAGATAAAATATAGAACCAGTGCACAATCAAAGGTGAAATTTGAAATTCTTTACTATTCACCATCCCTCTAAAGCCTAAACTACGACCATTGCCAGGTGGTTTAGTTTAATTAACCAAGGCCTGTTATTACATTTACCCCTGATTAATCATCGCTGTCTGCTCACTCCTCGTACTCTTCCTCGTCTTCGTATTCCTCCTCCTCCTCTTCCTCTTCCTGGTCCTCCTCCTCATCCGCCGAGGAAGAGTACTTCGCCATGGTAAGGACGTTCCAGTGCCGCACGGCGAGGTCCCACCCAACCACGGACCCCATCTCCGCCTCATCCCACCTCGACGACAGGAACCCGTAGTGGACTCCGAGCAAGCCCGCCGCGAAGAGCACGGCGGACCCCGCGGTGGCGGTCCATGCCGGCACGTCCCCAGGCTGCACGCGTTCGAGCAGCCCCAGGAACGCGACGTCCGCGGCCACCGCCACCGCGGGGGCGCCAGCATCCGCCACATCATGCCGCGCCGCATCTCCTCCGACAGCTCCAGCTCGAGCCCGCCCGCGCGCCACTGCTTCGCGGCGCCCGGCGGCGAAGACGTCGTCGCCGTGGTGTCGATGACATCGACGTTGCTGGAGCTGGCGGCCGCCGCCGGCCTGGCTGTGGTGGCGCCGGCGCGGCGAAAGGCGCTGGGGCAGGTTGGGAGTAGCGGCCGCGCGCTGGCAGCGCGGCATGGGAGGTGCAGCAGCTCCATGGATGGACGGATAGCTTTAGCGTGCGCGTGCCGATGGAGCTCGTGTCCGGCGTTCGGCGGCGGCCTCTGGGTTGGGGGTGGGCGTACGTGAAGACGATAATTAAAGGGCTCGCTGCGCGTTATCCAGAGCTTTTCTTTTTGGGGATGGCAACGTGTGAGATCTTTTTGGCTATGGCACTCGGCAACCATATGAAATGCAGTCGCACACTTGCCCCTCTAGAGCATCTCCACCGGTACTATCCAAATCAGATTACCTAAATATCAATTTGGGTAGCAATCAATTTTAATACTACTCATTTCTTGCCTAAACGTGACAACCCAAATGCAATCTTGCAGTGAATGACATGTGGGGCCGTGTTGTCATCTTCTTCCTGTTTTGTTGTCTATGCCCGCCATCAAGATGTCATGGCCACCCGGGGAAGCCTGATAGGATCCTGGAGTCACGTTAAAAAAAAGTAGTACCGATTGATTCGCGGATTAGACCATGATTCCTTGTTTGGTAACTTATCCTAAAGTAAGGAAATGATAAGTTTCCAAGATGTCTTAAAAAAAGATAACCAAAGAATGTAGATTTAGAATACACCTTAATAAAAGACATATTGTTTACCTTGTAGTTTCAAATTATTATTTTAGCTATGAACCGCTTAAAAAACACTCCATCTGTCCAAAATAAACGGATTCAACCTATTATCTTGAGTTATACGAATACAAATAAAAACAATATCGATATTTATAATGTCAAATAAGTATCATTAATTTTTTTCACGAAGATATTTTTATACCATACTTATTTTCTGTCGTAAGCATTAATATGTTTACATGTCTGATCAAACTTTGGACCCGTTAACAAAAAATTACACTTAGATTTTTTTTATTATTTTATTGACAGAGGTACTCCTCCATCTCAAAATAGATATCACTATAGGATGTGTGCGGTCAATTTTTTTCTCAACTTTGACTAGGTTTGTAAAAAATACGTGCAACATTTAAATCTCCAAATAAATTTGTTAAAAAACTAGACTAAAGATCTTTCCGATGATACTAATTACTTAGCATAAATATTTATATATTTTAATATATAGTTGCCGGCAATTTAAAAACGTTGACTTCTCAAATGAGAATGACGTCTATTTTTGAGATGGAGGGAGTAGTATAACACAAATGGGAAGGTTCACCTACTATTTTTTCCCCGATCAAGTGCCGTTGCTGCATGACTGATGCTTGCCTGATTGCCTCCACCGGGCAGCTGCAGCCAGCCAACCACTAGCAGGGCCACGACCGACGGGGTGGCTACTGGCTATGGCTCTGCTAGGCTCGCGAGGGATTCAAAAATAAAACATAAAAAAGGTCGCTCCAGCTCCATCGATTAAGAGGGCGGACAGTACGTGTGCGGAATGTTGAATAGGAGTTTTGGGCCGCGCGCGAACGAATTGGAAGTAGCCATCGGTTTTGTTCTCGGTCCAAAAACTGATTTTAGAAATTGAACTTTTTTATTTTAAAAAAGAAATCTTGAAGATGCTCTAAGAACTATGCTATCATTTGCCAAATGAGGTACATTTTGTCCTGATTTGAAGACGGTGATTGGTTCTCTTACACTGATTAGCACATGGCGGTGATTGTGTTCAGTAGTTTTTTAAAGAGATGCTACGTAGTCGTACTAGTTTATTGTCCACGAGACGATACCGATATACTACGTACAGTGTGCACTGAACTGGCGGGTTTGACTAAAAACATCTCATCTGAGCAAAACAAAGCGCCGATCGACGGGCAACGGGCCACATGGTCTTTCCTCCACCCTGACACTTGCTTGTCTGAACTGAACCTCCTAGCTCATGCTCTCGATCGAGCTCGTTGTTGCCTCCAGTTACAAGGCATGCAAACAAGGCAAGATGTGCACCAGTACACTGTGGCTACTCCCCCACATGCACCTGCACCTTTGAGATCTGCTAGCTCAGCCGGATCTCCCTCTGCTCGTAGTACGTGCTACCATCCAAAAGCATCTAACAGACGCATCATTTTCATTTCACCCAACCCTCTGTATAGTCGTATACTCTTATATACTCTTTTTTTTTTTCTCCTCTCGTAAAATTGATTGATGCGAGCGAGAGACACTGAAGATGTGTTGATGAACATGAAAACACTGTTACTGTATCACAGGAGAAGTGGTGAAACGTGCTTTGTTGCCTTGACACTGACAGCTTTCTATTGTCGACCGCGGCAGCCTTATGTCACGTCAGACCTTGTCCGGATCCCTGTTCCAGCTTTTCAGGTGATTTGAAGTTAATTTGACAGCAGCAAATGTTCCCTCTCGCTCAGTGCACTGTCCGTTCTATCTATTCATGCACCGTTGTAGTACTCCGACCACCACTAGCATTTTAAAAATTTCGTCGAAGAGAATTACCAAAAGAAAAGAAAAAAAAGAAAATAAATAAAAAACAAAGAAACGAGCAACGGAAAAAATGCACCGCGACATGCCAAGAACACCGCAAGCCAAGCCAAGCTGCGCCAGCAGGCACGGCATGTAGCAATGAAGGCAAGTGCACCTTGCTACTGCAACTGCAAGTGCAAGCAGCATAGCTAGCACTAGCCGCTAGGGGTGCAATGCAATGCAACGACGAATGAAAGAAAAGATTGTTGTAAAGACTAATCCGCCGCAAAAAATTAACCACAGGGTACGGCAGGCACCACAACATATGTACATGTTTAGAAACGCAACAAAAGAATTCAGTCGCCACCACCCACCAGGATTATATGCAACTAACCCCATCACGATCAATGTCCAAGAATCTTGCCTCTCCCCATGGTCGACGGATCTCAACCTGCAGCCATGGCATGCCATGCGCGCCTAGGCGCCTTGCACGCTCGTCGGCAGAGGCGGCACGTCCGCCTTGGGCGCGGCGGCGGAGGCGGTGGCCGGGACCATGGCAGCAGCGGCGACGGTGGCCGGGACCACTGCAGCTGCGGCGGCGGCGGTGGAGGTTTTCTTATTGGCGTGCTCGGTACGGCCGAGCTGGCCAGGGCCGCGGCCGACGGTCGACCCGGCGCTCCCGCTCTTCATACGGCCCTTGCCGAGGTGGTACTGGCAGAGGGCGTAGCCCACCTGCGTCGGCTGGCTGCACCGCCACCCACGCCCGTTCTTCCGGCTGCACCGTGACCCCTCCATCAGCGTGCCGGGTCCCCGCGGCGCCCTCTCCCTCTTCGTGCCGCCGCCGGCGGCGGCGGCGGTATCCTTCTTCTCTTGCTGCTGCTGCTGCTTGGTCGCCTTCGCACTCGCCGTCGTTGATGTCGTCGTTGTCACTGCCAGTGCTGCCGCTGATGCGCCAACAACGCCGTTGTTGCTGAGACGAAGCTCTCCGGCCTGGTTCGTCGCCGGCTCCAGCACGTGGAGATGGATACCATTCTCTAGGCTGCAAAGTGCACGCAATGTAGAGCATTAACGATTTGTACAGGCCTACATGGTGCTGGGTTAGACGGGACAGAATAAAGACGCGATCAGCAAAGAAAGAAGCTAGCAGTACATGTACATGTAACAGCAAGCACAACGCAAGGATAACTACTACTCAGGAGAAGTATATATCACAGTATTGCAACTGATGAGAGCTTAAACTGACGAACAGCGCTAGGAAATTTTAACAGTCTGGTTTTATTGATCACAGCATGCAGCCTCTGAGCGTGAATGCTACGATGGAGACCAGCAGGCCCCTCTTCGATCGTGCATCGATGCATATACAACTCCAAGCAGGCACGGATGCAAAGCACTAATGCCTGACGACAGAAAACAAAGTGCAATGTGCAAGTGAACTGGACTGTTTCATGATGCGGCGCGCACAACCGCACATGATGTTTCCTTCCCGAAGCACCCGCGTTGCACTTGCACCACCCATACAGATCATCGAAAGACCGAGTTGCACTCCTAAAACAGAGATCGAAACAACGCAAGGCGCAGATCGAAAGAACATGGGCGACGCAAGGCGATCAAGCAAGGACGAAGGTCTCGATCAAAACAACATGGACGACGACGCAATAAGCAAGGCGATCGATCAAGCAAGCAAGGAAGGTCCTGATCGATCAAAGTGGCGAATGAAAGAGGTTGCACTGGAATCTGGATAGGTAGATAGATAGATGTCGATTGCATGCACACAAGGGTGGTGGCCGGCCGGCCGGCTCCACACACACACACCCTACATGGGTACATGAGGGCATTGTCTGGCAAGCAAGCGAGGGGCATTAATCGATTGGAGATGTGTCAAGCTGGCATTGCCCACTATAGATAGCTGGTGTGTGAAACAGTGAGCCCAAGCCCTGAAAGGCTGAAAATAATATAAAAAGGAGGCCTTGGATCCTTTCCTTTTTATTACTATTTTTCTATTCGTAAAATTCCCACAGCAATCGCAAGGCCACCCATCCCAAACAACCAAAACGAAACGGACGGCACACAGGCAGCAGCACTTTCCGGTTCTGCTCCTGGGCTGGCTGCCACGGTTTGGTTTCATCTCAGGCAGCAGCAGTAGCAGTTCGTTCGTGTTCATCACACCACACACACATACCTGCTGCGACGGCCATCTGCAGGCCCCTGTTGTTGTTCTTGTTGCGCACCGAGTAGACGACGACCATCCCTGCTGCGCTGCTCCACCGCACCGTCGTCCTGTCAAAGGAGTAATCCGAGAACATGCGGGTTAGCTAGATCTGTCGACGAACCCGCCCACAGCCCGGCCCCGGCCCGTGGGTGCAAGTGCAACGGAAGGCAACTTTTTTTTATTTCCCAGATACGAGACGCGACGATGGCGACGTACGTACGCGGATTGGAATCGATGGAGAAGAAGAGGAAGGAGGAAGAAGAGTCCGGTAGGGTAGTAGCAGCGAGAGCGAGGTACCTGCGGCGGGAACGGCAATGCCGGGCGGGTGAGCGGCGAGGAGGAGGAGGAGCGGGCGGCGGCGGCGTCCCCGAGATCCGCGGCGGAATCATTTGGTGCGGATGCGGGGTGCAAGTGCAAGTCCCCCTCCCCTTGCTTGTCCCAGTCCCCCGGAGGTGGAGGGGCAGGCGGCGGCGGCGACGACGATTGGGGCGCTGGGTATGGATCTGAAGGAAGCAGGTACACGAGAGGCTGGGTGCCCGGATGCCGCCTCCTGATCCTCATGGGCGGCCGGCACGGGCGCCGGGCGGAGCGGAGGAGGAGGGGCAGGCAGAGGCAGGCAGTGGGAGCCTGGGAGGATTTGGGGAGGGTGCAAGGCAACTTAGGCAGGGGAGGAGTTGTTTTGGTTGGCCTTTTTATGGGAGGAGAGCCTGCGGTTCATGGATTATTTATGCCATGGGAGAGCAGTAAATGGTGTGAGAGGGACGGATCTTGCTTGGTGCAGTTTCGTTTCGTCGCGCGGCTCCCTCCGGCCGGCACTCGCCTGCTCTGCGGCGACCCTTTTTGTTGGATCCGTTGGGACTTGGGAGGAGGACGACGGTGTAGATCGAGGGAGAGAGGAAGATGGTGGCGTGACGGGTTCAGTGCTTTGTTTTTGCATGCAATGCAATACACCATGTGCACTGAACTGCTCTAGCACCTATTCTACAGGGGAAGGGAGGGGAGAGGGGTGCCACCGTGCCAAGGCAAATGAGATTTGCCTCCGGGCCCGGGCTAGTATTGCTAGGTGTACCATTGTACACCGTACATGCAATGCGTAATTTTATCAACCAGGCGTGTAGAGTATGTACAATGTATATGTGACATTGTGTTGGAAGTAGCCTCGGTGTGAAACGGCGGGGGCAAAGGTTCTTCGATCGAGGGTCTAATAAGATTTGCCCAAGAGTAACATTTGCGATGAGAGGATTATTATGTTCAACTCGACGAAAGGCGGCCGGTAGTAGCGTGAGTAATAAGAAGAAATGTTTCCATATGGAGTTTAGGTTTAAGGCCAGCTTAAATCTTGTGTGAGATTGTTCGTGTGATACTAAGCGACATTACGTGTTAAGCCCGCGAAAACCACCTAAGATCCACGTAACCAATGTTCAACGTCACAAAGAATTTTTTTTTGTTAACCACGAAACCACCAGGAATCCACATGACCTGCAATGTTAACTATATAGAATGACATGTTAACCACGAAACCACTTGAAGTCCATGTACACGCCGCTATCTACGGAATGCCGTGTTGAACGAAAATCGCCTAGAATCCCGTAGCCCGGTGTTACCTATATAGAATGTTGTGCTGACCACGAAACCACCTGAAATCCACTTAACCAGTGCTACCAATATAGAATGTCAAGGCGACCACTAAACCACTTTGAAGTCCATGTACCCGCTGCTACCTATGGAATGCGGTGCTAAACACGAAATCACGTAAAATCCACGTAACCATTGTTACCTATATAGAATGTTGTGTTGTCCACAAAACCACCAGAAATCCACGTGACCAACAATGTTACCTATATAGAATGACATGCTGACCACTAAACCACTCGAAGTCCATGTACCCGCTACTACCTATGGATTGCCGTGCTGAACATGAAATCACCTGAAATCCATGTAACCCGTGTTACCTATATAGAACATGTTGTGTGACCACAAAAACACTGAAATCTACGTAGCGAATGTTATCTATAGAGAATGTCATGCTGACCACAAAAACCACTTGAAGTCCATGTATCCATTACTACCTATGGAATGCCGTGTTGAACACGAAATCACACGAAATCCATGTAACAAGTGTTACCTATATAGAACATGTTGTGCTGACCACAAAATCGCCTGAAATCTACGTAACGAGTGTTACCTATAGAGAATGTCATGCTGACCACAAAACCACTTGAAGTCCATGTATCCGCTGCTACCTATGGAATGCCGTGCTGAACACGAAATCACTTGAAATCCACGTAACTAGTGTTACCTATATAGAATATGTTGTTCTAACCATGAAACCACTTGAAGTCCATGTACCGTTTGTTACCTATGGAGAATGTCGTCTTTGAACACAAAATCACACGAATTCATGTGACGCTGCTACATATGGAATGTCGGTAACGAACACGAAACCACTTGAAGAGGGAAAAAATATTAAGTTTGATATTGGCACGAAAGCCAAACTTATAGTAGTCCTTGTTTTTTAGAAAGCCAATAAAAAACATATTTGAAGTAGCAAGGAAATGTTTAGTGGTTCGACAACAATTGAAGAGAACTACGTAGCCGTAGACAATTGCACCATAGAGTCATGCATTTCTGCTTACTTTGACAACAACGCGCATTCATCCAAATACAAAAGATGCATGGTCATGCATGTATGTAGTGCCAAAGCAAACATTTACTAGAGGTGTTGTATAGTTGTCATACCAAGTTGATCAAAACGAAGCCCCTATCACAAGGACCATATGATGATTCTCTTTCTTTAATTTTGAGAGGGCGCGGGCCACATGTCGGAGAAAAAAAAAAAAAACCACGGTGCACACGGTGACAACATTTGGTGGTGCGGCTTCACCACGGTTGGGTAGCTAGATGGGTCCTCTTCATAAATAAATAATAAAAATAATTAATAATGAATATAGATATAGAGAAAAGAGATAGAGATTTCTCAAAGTTCAATAGGTAGAAAAAATACAATAATACATTTTTAAAAAATAAATACAACCAGTGTGGTAGTCAAGGAACATGAAAAATATCCTGACTCCATGAGTAGCATTTATGGTTCTACTTAAATTTGACATGCAAAAGAGGTTATTGAGTGCACCCAACTTTTTGGCCGGCGGGGCAGCAGCACGGCGTGCCTAATATAATCGGCAACCTACTACGAGTACGAGTTGCCCACGAGAGCAGTGAGTTGTGCTCTAGCGGTTTACCAGCTTGCTGCCAAAATTCTTATTAGGCCAGATCTGCCGTGGCCCTGCGTGTACCAGAGTCTTCAGCGTTGACCTATAGGTTTCACTGACAGCTGGGCCCCACCTCTCACACTGAAACGTAACACTGGTGACCATTGAGCAAAGCCTGTCGGGTTATTTTTCTTTTCCCCTCACCCCTTGATGAATGGGCCCTGCTGGCTTTGCTTAGGCCGATCTGTGTCTGTCAAAGCCCATCAGGCCTAAGAATTTGGCTGTGAATCGATCAGCGCCGTCTCTTCGAACTTTCAGTTAAGCTCTAGTGAAGTGAAATCGTTGAGCGGCTATTAAGTTTGAACCTGTTGATCGTCCTCAAGGCTAAGCTGACTGTTCAGGATGCGAAAATGCCTCGTGTGTTTCAGGAATTTTAATGGCGAGGAGACCATAGATAAATAGATAGATAGATTCATTAATTTTTCCTTGGGGTCTTTGCCGTCCTGGGGCAATTAGCCGGCCGGCATGGGAATGTGGGGGCGCCTTTGTATGTCCGGTGGCCTGATGGGTAACAAATCATGCATTTTGTGTCATGATTTGAGGTGGGTTGTCCTACATGCAGTCCACATGTATGATGTGTCGTATCAGGAGAAGAGAATGAACGAAGAAAAATCAGGGAGGGAGGCCACACACTAGTCAGGTTAATGGCTAAACATGCCGGCATGGCCTTCAATTCTTCGAATATATGCATGGATGGACCATCAGATGGTTGATGGTTAGGTTGGTGAAATGATGATGGGCAATGGAGAGCACAACGTACGTACACTCTCTAGATCCTTGGACGTACATACTCATCTCCTGTCCTGTCGTGTGTTAAACCCATGCTGCTGCTGCAGCAGATGGTCGTGCCAGTAGACCAGAAACCTCCATGCCAGTTACTAGACAGTTACCAGGGAAGATGCGTCTTCCGTGTGACCCATATGTACAGATCCCAAATTTCAAGCGTCCTTCGGTATGGCTACGTACAATTCAATCATCCTGGGTGTTTCGACAGGGGAAGTGGCAATATTCAGGTCATGCCACATGACGGACAAGGTAAAGGACCAGCGACATGCATGATGGTCCATGGAATGTAATCGATCGAGTTCAAGGTAAATAGCAGAACGTGCCTAGAGTGGAATGTTAGCTCAGCAAACACGACGAAAATCTAGAGTTTTTTAATACTTCCTCCGTTCCAAATTATAGTTCAATTTGACTTTTCTAGCTAAAGGAGATGTGGAAGGTCTCTACGCCTCCACGGGTCAAGTTCTTCTTTTGGCTCGTTTTGCATGATAGATGTTGGACAGCGGATAGGAGATTGAACCGCCGGGTCTCTGAGGATTCCAATATCATTGTCAAGTGTGACCAAGAACCGGAGACCATGGATCACATCCTCCTTGGTTGCGCGATTATAGCAGAGAAAGTCGGCATATCTGTTTGCTAAGCTTAAACCTGCATAACCTGATCAACTTGCAACAGGTTGGGGCTATAGGATGGTGGCTACAAATGAGGAAGCGTTTGCCAAAGCCGTTGCGACAAGGTTTTGACTCCCTATTCCTGTTGGTTGGGTGGAGACTGTGGAAGAAACGAAATTCCAGAACTTTTGGTGGCAACACTAGAACGGCGGCAAGAGTTGGCTAATGACATCAAGGAGGAAGGCACCGCCTGGTGTGTGGCGGGCTTCGGACATCTCGAGGCGGCGACGGCTTGTGCGGTTGATTGCTGTGTGTTTTTCTATTCTTAGTCGCACTAATCCACGATATGTAATTTCCTTTCATGTATCCGATTAGAATGTAGGTGCTTGGTTTGTAACCTGGATTACCTTAGCTTCCTTAGTGTGAACTGTTGTTGTGACTTTATTTTGTGTTTACTCTGCTTAATGAAAAACGCGCCGAAGGGCGTGATCTCGAAAAAAATAGTTTTTCTAGATACATTACTTTGCTATGCACCTAGTTATTATATACTATGTCTATATACATAGCAAAAAAAATACATCTAGGAAAGCCAAAACGATCTACAATTTGGAACAGAGGAAGTAGTTCATTATTCCTCGGCGCCATCATTAATGTTTTAATCGAGCTAAGGAGCATCTTCACGAGTTTAATATAATTTACTTGCTAAACTAGCTAATAGATTTAGGAAATCAATGGAAAAAATAGCGATCTTAAATTTTGTCCTTCTCCAACAATTCTCTTTAATAGCTTCCTAAATTAGTTTACACTGATATTTCGAATTATTTCTACCTTAATGAATAGAGAAGCTCGTGTCGTTTTCTCTCTTTTTTCAAAAAACAACAACAATAATGCTTTAACATTATTGTTGTTTTTTTAATGCCATTTCTAAGCCACATAAGGGCCACAAGAACCCAGGAATAATATTGCAAGCCAGCATGGGCAGGTACACCAAATACACTGGATGAGTACCAAGTCTCCATCCCTGTCACAACTGTCACAACTCCTGGGGTGAGGATCCTGAGGTAAGGAGTGAAGCACAGGAAGGGAGTTCCTGTGTAGGACTACTGTCCGTACTGTGTGAGCATGTGTGTTGGCTTTTGACCTGCTAATGCTAGTAACATTTTGATTATCCAGGCATTAGTACTAGTAACATTGCAAGTCCTGCAGCTTTAGTCAGACATCATTTGATCATTACTTTGTAACAAAAGGTGTTACTTGTGGCAGCAATTGTAGTGGTACTCACAAGTTTGTTATTACAAAGTGAACGCATTGTAAAGTAACAGGTAGTGATTATTTATTTAACTGTGGAACAGAGAAGAATACCACTTCACAACCAATCTAATGTACTAAGCAGCTTACTTGCTCCATGAACAGAACAGACCATGCATATATATGAAAATATAAGTGGT